>JAGGCT020000069.1:0-15569 GCA_017654935.2 Phymorhynchus buccinoides | reverse complement strand
CAGGATTGATTCGAACACAACGCACGTCAGAACCAATTAGTTTGTAATAGAATAGTTTCCCCAGTTAATAATATAGATTCAATCGTACCCAAAGCAATCCAATCATTAAATGAAACCGTGAATGTACGATCAACGCAATCCAAACAATTTAAATGATAAACGTTGAAGATCTTAAATATATATTATTATTATTAGGTATTATTGTTACGGTACAATTCGTACGGTACATTTGTTCGTAATTACAAAAAAAATGTACCGTTAGACAAATTGTACCGTTGAGGTCAAAGCGTCAAGTTCCAGAAGATATCGGACCCTGAAAAAGTGCAGGGTCGTTTTTTTCTCTTTTGTCGTCCTAAGGATATCTTAAAGAAAGAGGTGATAGAATTGCTTCAATTTGCGCTTGGTGGTAGCTAGCCACCTTAATAGAAATATATCCGAAAACATGAAACTATTAAGCTCAACGGTATGACCTTGATGTAGACCTTGAAATCCAAAATCTATTTTGAGGCATATACATACGGTCAACATAGAGGTCAAGGTCAGTTCTTTCAGTGGAACCGAAAATGACGGCTGGAATGAATCTGGAGTTTTTCTTTTTCTGACTTGTATTCGGGAACATGGTGTATCAGGGATTTTGCTTCAATGTTTGGTGGTGGTGTACAACCTTAACAGGAAAAGATCGAACATGAATTATCAGGTCAAAGTCATGTCCTTGAAACCGAAACGTCTTTTTTTTTAGAAATACTCTCGGGCACTGGTCAAACATGGGATGTTGAAAACTTGGTATATAGGTAGTTAGGTAGTGTCCCATATGTGCCCTTATGGGTCGAGAGGACGTTAAAACCAACTTACTGTGTAGTGTGTACCGACCAGTTCAAGTATGGAGATCAGGTGAGACCCTGAAATAGGAGGGTCGGTGAATTGTCTGCCCCTAGGATATCTTCTAAACGGTTTGACAAAATCGCTGAGATATGATGGGAAGGGGAGGCTGAGGGGCGTAACGGGGTGTAACGGGCATAACGGGCGTAACGGGCAAAGGATATATCTGCCACTCGGCGTTGCTGACGCTCGGCGATGCCCTTGGTTGTTTTTTTAATCTCCTATTCTTATGATTGATAGCACTACACATTTTAATGCATGTTATGTGTGTGTCAGCCCATGCGTGTTGACTAATTCGTGTAACCTCATTAGCTTTTAAGATGCGCTCTTTTGGAACATACGTATATTGTAGGATAACATACGCGATCTTTTGGGATATGACCATCCGCGAACATCTTGGCTATGCGCTCAAATCGTCATTTGCCAAAATGCGCTCTTTTGGGCTACACACAAAACAACATCACAAAAGGTACACACATACAAATGCAAGAAAAACACACATTATATAAACACACGTGGACTATGCTTTAAAATAATTGAATTACCTTTATTTTAATAGTTTCATTTCACTTATAAAGAATATATAACCTAACAAAATATGTCATTCCTGTAATCATACTTTAAAAAGAAGACTGAATCGTGATCTTCTCTTTTCAAATCAAAATAAAGGAAATGAACGCAAGATAACCAAAACCTGTCACCGTATATAATAAACAAAAGCCAACACAATCTGGCACATCATTTGACTTAAAATAAACATGCTTTTATTTCAAAATACTTTCGGAATGTTTTCTCAGGGGTGTGTTTATTGGGGGCTCTGGCCGGGTTTGCATTGTCTCAATGCATTGCTGCCGCCCGGCGATGCCCTTGTTTTATATTTTCAAGCATTGGGGGAGGGCGGGGAGGTCTTAAACCAGGGATTGTACCCTGTGCACAGTTTTTGCCTCAATATGAGTATTTTACAGTATTACAGCTTAGCGACATATTGTGCCGCGGTAGACAAAAAAAGGTAACACCGCGGCACAATTTGTCGTAATTACGACAAATTGTACCGTTACGACAAATTGTACCGTGAGATGCGGTACAATTTGTCGTAAAAATTGTACCGTTACGACACCCACAAACAGAACTAATAATAAGTATTTCCAGATATGCTATAAAAATCATCAGACCTTTACATAGCAGCATACTTAAGGGAGAACGGCTTTACACTGTGCATGGATAAGTGTGATTTTATGTTTTTTTAAACGTAAAAAGTACCATTTTAGGAACAATTAAACAACAACATTAATTATTAGGAGTAATACTCACTCCGACTTTAAGTTGGCAACCACACATAACACATACCATCCAAAAAGCGACACAATGTTATTAAAATAATTTCCAAAGAAAGATGGGACCCGAAATTCCTCACTCACTTGGTTAGGGCCCTGGTTCGTAGCCGCTTAACTTATGGAATGGAAGCTTTTTACTCACTAACAATTTCAAAAATGACAAGCCATAGAAACAAAAGAATTCCAATCAAATATTTTAGATCCTTTCCTGAACTACTAAAAAAATACAAACTAAAAAAACCTATCTAAATATAAAACTATAAATATTATTCACTGCAAACCCTATCTAAATATAAAGCTATAAATATTATTCACTACTCTACAGACTTATTTGAAGAAGCTAATTTGAAGTTGGAAGATGTTTTCCCCGTCCCGCGGCGGCTTTTCTGAAGTGCGAGAAGGAGGAGATACAATACGATACAACTTTAAATGAAATGTATTCTAAAGAAGTCAATCTCATAAGCATAGCCGCTAAAGAAAACGTCGAAAGCCTAAAAGAATTTTTACATATTTTTACGGACGGTTCAAAAATCAATCATAAAAGAGGATGTGCATTTACCATTCCTGCACTCAAAATTACAAAATCTTTCCAACTAAATGACTATTTTAACAGGCTCGGTATCGAGGGCAATACCTTTAATTTCATAAAAACCTTCCTACGAAACAAAAAAAATGTGAGTCCCTTTCGGAAATTCATTTTTTAGATATGGGCGTTCCCCAACGTTATTCAATATTATGCTGCATGAAAAAAATAAAAAATATAAAAAAATCTATATGTACGCAGATGATATAGCTATTATGGAATTAATTGCAATTATTATGGAATGAAGCGCAGAATTATAGGCACTACTAGAACTTCCTAAATAATTTAGCTAACCCTCCACCAAACGTAATTTTCAGACTCCCTACCTTCTATTCAGGCCCTTCGGGAAGAAAATAAAAACAGGCTGGAAATCGTAAATGAAATTAGAATACTATTACATCAAATATCAATAAAAGGTACAGCCCTACAGCTAACATGGATACCGTCCCATAGCAGCATAATAGGCAATGATCAGACCGACAGAGCAGCTAAAAGTGCAGCTATGGGAAAATCCGGTGGGGTAACAAATATAAAACTTTCAATTAAAGAAGCAAAGGGCAAATTAAAAACAGTAGCGTTCCAACAGGATGGTCTTTTTCTAAAACAAATACAGCTGTCACTACAATCCTTAATTTTTAGACTAAGAACTCCTTCATATCCTTGTAATTTTGTAAAAACCACATGGAGTGTGGGAAAACCTTCGATATAGACCATCTATTTGACTCCTGTCACTACGGTTTTTTAGCCATTAATATGTAAATTAAAAACTATAAACATTGCTTTTACAAAGTCAATCATGCTTCTAAATAGTACGGCGGGGTCTGGCTGGCGAAATCTCTTATATTTTGGCCACCATTTTTAAAGCATTCCAAGGGTTTGTAAATTTTAACTAAATTAAGGGACCCTCGCTCTCTCATAATTTACACGTCACACGCCAAGATATAATATGCTTTCGTAAATTATACTCTTAATTCTTTTAGACTTGTAAAGCCGAAACTTATACTATAAAATAATTGCGCTTATTTTGAAACATTGTCGAGAATAAAGATCGAATGTAAATAGTTGTCATGTGTCTTCAGACCTTAATCGATTTTTAAAACTTTATTATGTACTTTATTAAAGTGGTCCTGAAAATTGTAATCTCCTAGCTCAGGGAGCAATAACCAAAAGTTTTAGCCCAACATTTTAAAACAAAAGTGTAAATATTTATAACCCAGAGTAGTCTTGTGCGAGCCATGGCACCTAAAGAAAAACTTGACCTTTATTCAAGAAAAAAACAGAATCAAAATCAAAATAAATTATAAAAGAAAAATATCTATATTTTCAGAAAATCTCTTTTTTTGTTTTCCCAATTTTCCCCCAAATCTAAAAGTCACAGTAATGTCCCGTATGACTTTGCCAAGAGGACGAAAAACTTTAACTTTGGACGTTTTTCTCAGATCACTAATAAAAAAAACAAGCACTCATCCAGCAAAAGTGCACCACAAAGTGTTTTATGCACCTGTGTGGATCACTTTTTTGGACAGGTAAATATTATTTAAATTAATTGCAACAATCATCTAACATAATCTCATGTGAGTGACGTAGGCTACTTGCTTTTGCTTTTACCAGTCTGCCGATGAAAACGACACACGCTGAAAATATCAGTGCAGTGCAGTGTCTGTTAAAAGGGTTCCAGCATTGTCTCACTATTTGCACAATATATATTTATTTGCCAGTTGACAAGCGGAATATATTTTCTTCAAGAAGTGAACGAAAAGAAATTACTGCTCTCCTCACTTCCACCCGCTCTCTTAAATCCTAACTGACATAATAAACTAAAACCAGATTTGAAGTAGTTATTTTCCCTTACTTCTGTCTATCCACTATCTGCCTGTCTGTTTGAAACACCGTTGATTTGATTTATGATTGTTAAATCACATTTTGAAAAGAGAGAAAGTAGGATAAACAGCTTGTAACCGATGTTGTCAAACGTTTGCTAAAAGAAGGCTACAATGAGTTGAGAGCATGAGAGAGGGGGGGGGGGGGGTGGGGGGGGGGGGGGGGGGCTGTGTATGGCTGTGTATGGCTGTCTGTCTGTGTCAATTTTCTTGTTTGCATTCGTATCATATTGCCTTATCTATAGAATAGGGTTTATTAGTTTTTGTTTGGTCCGTCCGGTGTCCGTCCGGTGTCCGTCCGGCGTGCCTCCGTCCGTCCGGCTATTCTTATCTACTCACAATCGGGTTACTAAATCCCAACATTTGAGAAGATAATGAGGCGTTAATCTGAAAGCCGGCAGCTATTGGAGAGAGGGAAATGATCAACTAAAGCTAAAGAATGTGAATGTTTAAGGCTGATGGCGTCTTCTTGTAATGCCACCCTGTCAACAGCTAGCGTGGTGAAATGATCAACTAAAGCTAAAGAATGTGAATGTTTAAGGCTTATGGCGTCTTCTTATGGCGTCCACCCTGTAAAACAGCTAGCGTGTATCAACGAACTCGCTGTGGTTTTCTGTCTTATTATAGTAAACTGTATTGCTGCATGCTTTTTTAAAAATAACAAACTGAATACCCGCTTCATGCCTTTTTTTAAATCGGAATTTTAAAAAAAACAAAAAAAACGTTTAGCTGTCAGTCTCTACTCTTAATACATCTCTAAACACAAAAATAAACTTATTTTGCAAAATTATCTTCCTATATTTTATCTTCAGAACTAACTCCTGAAGTGTGAATGGTAAATAACTGGGTTGTGTTTTTAATGGCCACAAAGCAGCCAAACCCAAATTACCATCACCACCTACAGCCTCAGGACTTGGTAGCCTCTTATGCCTTTTCATTCTCCTTCCCCCATGCCTCTCCCACCCCCTCCACTTCTCCAAACTCTCAGCATACTTTCTAAACTTTTTCTACATTTTATGTCCTCTGATTCTTTGTACATGGTTCAACATTAGAAGAACACAGGGGTCATTTTGCCGCTCACAGCCGTAAGTGAACTGTTGTTGATTTTGATATTTTTTGCATGTAAGTAGTACAAGAATTACTCACCAAAGCATTTTCAGCAATTCTCAAAGATACGTTATTGAAGTAAATAAAATTGTCATATAAAAGATTTTTTCTTAAACAAAAAAGAACAAAAATCTAAATAAATCTAAATATTATAATTGATTTGACTATCTTTAAATTTTTTTATGTCGCACAGTTAAAATAATTCGACAATGACATTGAAGCAATAATATATTGATATGATAAAGTTTCCCTGACTCGACTTGGCTTGATATATATATATGGTGGCATCACAGTCACTACCATGAACACAGGACGGCGGAGGAAAGCGTTCTTTAGTAGCTTGCTATTCTGCCAGTCATCCTGTGTGCAAAATAACCGTAACTAGTTTAATTTAAGATAGCACACAAATCAGGAGAGAGAGCAAGTGGTGGCAAAGCTTGATTGAATGTGGTTGACTTGGAAGTTTTCAACACACGCACATCTCAACAGCATTTATTCAGGATTAATGGTGAACAGTTCATTTCCTGATAACAATAAAGGCAAATAGCATGCAGGAGCAACAAAGCGGCCCGGCATATTCTTACTGTCTTTATGCAAGTCATTGTTCATATGTTTACTGTCTTTGGTTTGCTGGTTTCGTTACAAACAAGCACAAGATGGAATAGATGGGCGTCTATATTGCTGTTTCCGAAGTCGGGCCGTAGTGGTTGACTGCGTGTTTTATCTGAGTGATGGGTTTTGGGGGGGCTTTTTGCCAATATACAACAGGGAAACTTTCCCACTGTCTTAAGGTGAGAAAATCCCACATGACTTGGGTAAGATCCTAATGCCGTGTTTAACTGACGAGATCTTCATGGATCGAAAACAGCCTAAAAAGGAGCAAAAACTAAGCTAGCACTCTATATTTTTTAGAACATAGATCTTGATTGCAATGTTCGATTATAAAGACATTTGGATAAAAATTGTTTTTTGTAATCAAATTTGCTGATATTTTATTTCAAATCTGCTTCTTCTCTCTCTCTTTCTTTTTTGTGTCTGTTGGTCTTTCTCTGTCTCTGCTTTCCTGCCGTTCTGTCTATCAGTCTGTCTGTTTATCTGTCTTTGACATTCCCTGTTCCTGTCTGTCAGTCTCTGTGCATGTGTGTCTGTTTGTCTCTTTCACTCTCTGCCTGTCTATCTGTCTATCCATATATATGTTTATTTTTATTTTTAAAGCAGCCTGTATGTATCCGAACATTGTCTATTTGACACTTCTATGCATGTACAGGAGTGTACATGTATGTGTGCGTGCATACATTTTGCATGTGGCCTGCAGGCGTGTGCATGTAAGGTGTGTGTGTGTGTGTGTGTGTGTGTGTGTGTGTGTGTGTGTGTGTGTGTGTGTGTGTGTGTGTGTGTGTGTGTGTGTGTGTGTGTGTGTGTGTGTGTGTGTGTGTGTGTGTGTGTGTGTGTGTGTGTGTGTGTGTGTGTGTGTGTGATGTGTGTGGTGTGTTTGTGTTGTGTGTGTGTGTGTGTGGTGTGTGGGGTGTGTGTGTGTGTGTGTTTTTTTTTTTGTGTGGGTGTGTGGGTGTGTGTGGTGGTGTGTGTGTGGTGTGTGTGTTGTGTGTGTGTGTGTGTGTGTGTGTGTGTGTGTGTGTGTAAAACACATGAACACATTGTTTAAAGATCAAAGATTTAGGCTTAGGCCCATATCACTAGAGGTGAGATACAAAGCACATTCAAATACAACCCATATGGGACATAAATAAGCACATAACTAAATAAATAAGGCATCAACAATAATCGTCTTTTTGCCTAATGGGAACGAAATATAAAATGTCGTTCTTTTCCCACAACAGTAAGCACGAAGGACAAGTTAGAATTGAAGGCAGAAAGATTGCTGCGCATGTCGCAAGACGAGGTGGGGTGTTAACCGCCGTTTTGTCCAAAATCCGCCTTTTTGTCTATATACAAAACAGCGGTTTGAACAAAACGGTGCCCGTTTTTGAACCGCCGTTTTGTCTCCAATGATATTTGGAGTTATAAAAACTCATTCTTGAGAAGTTCTTTTTTTTCTAAATCTTTGTTTGATAAAATGAACAAGCTGACCACTGACACTGGTCACTTTGGACTAATTTTACCGTTTTAATGCTAATTAGTGTAGTAGGAGATCATATGAAACAATTGTTGAAGTGGTTGACCAGTGTCACTGTCCAGTGGTCACTTTGGCCTATTTTCACGGTTTGCAAATTAGTGTATTAGTTCAAATGAAATTTTTTTGATGTGGTTGACCAGTGGTCAGTAACACTGACGGGGCAAGCCATTATAGAAAGTTGAAGATGCTTGAGCGTTTGTCGAGGGCACTATTTTTGACATACCTTAGTTGACCTGGTCTGGTGCCATAACCATTTGGTTTGAAAGGATATCCACGTGCTTGTGTTCTAGTGAGGGACTCTTCTAAAAGTTTGACTATCCAGAATGAGGATGCACACTGCCAGTTATCCACATTGCAAAAGTGCCCCTCGTACAAGAGCAAAAGAGTTTAAGTCTCCTGGAATCACAACATGTAACCAAAGGGGCCAGCCACACTGTATACAATCCGATCCCAATGCGATCGGATTGTAACATTTGTGATGTACGATTCTCGTGAAATTCTACTGCCTGAATAAATCTGATGGAATCCTACTAGTTTTGTTCACTACATTTTGTAGTCCTGCTCGTACACGAATCTGATGGAATATTTGGGTTTTTTTTAATCAAACATTTCATTGCTTTCATATACTGGGGGATGTACACGAGTATAGTGAGTGGAAATACCATCATTATTTTTTAGACAGGAGCATTTTCGCATACATCGTCACAATCGTATCGCATTTCGATTGAATCGAATGCGGTGTGGCTGGCCCTTGAGCCAAATATAAGACCTCCAGACAATAATGACTTTAATAAAAACAAATCCTGATCGCTTCTTGGCCTTTTGGCTAAGAGTGATTCAGGAACATACATTTTTGTTTATAAATGTACCGTGGTTTGTTTGTTCAGCCCGTCTTACATGGCGAAAGCCTATACGCGACGTTAAGTTGACTTTCCATGACTTTAATCATCTGTATGTTTTAGAACCGCACATAAAGTGACACATTAATATACCTTAAGGATTGTGGACACCTTATCATAGGAGATTACAAACACAAATACAGTATTGATATTACTTTACACATGTCAATCACTATTATAAAGTATGAAGAACATTTTCTTGTATTCGAAATGCCTGCATGTAAAGCAAAGCATTAGTGCCATATACGAATTTACACTATCGAATATGCCATCGACCAAAAATCAAGCAATCTTCTTGCGCAATTGATCGATCAATTTATTGATAGCCTCAAGATCGATCAATATTTGCGCAGACGATCGATGATCAGTTGTGAGTACCACTATGCTTGTTTAAAAACACACATAAGCAACCAGACAATCCCTGTGTGGATTAACGTCGCTAATGTTTTCATAGAAAATGACGTTGATTTTCATCTATGATCAAATTAATTTGGCGCATGTGTGTGTTCGTTCTTTAGTTTTTACGTCTGTTTGTGATAACAGACAATAATAGACAACACCAACATTAATAGGACAACAAAACAAAACAAACAACCAACACAAGTGTGTGTGGTTGTGAAAATTTAATGCCTACGCAGATTAGCCTATTGCCCAGTATTATTATGTGTTTCCCCTACACATCTGTTTCAAACAAATCTAACTGATTGCATGTAAAAATTACATTATTAGCAGATATATAAGATGGGAGGGAATGGAGGGACATACAGTCAACATTTCAAACTAACTTATGTAACCTGAAGAGTTAAACAGAATTGTGTTGATGTCTTTTGAATTGGAGTACAGAATTGCTTCAAATTTTGTGTGATGGTGTATCATGCTGCAGATATGGCTCCATGGAAAATTTGAATCTCCAGTTCAAATCTCCGCCAAGGCAGACTCACTTTTCTGTAAAATATGTGTGCCCTGTAATTCTAAATGAAAAAGCCAAACCTTTTAGACAGAATCATTTCAAATTTTGTGTTGGGATGTGTCATGGTACCTAGATGGTCCCATAGAAATTTTGAACCTCCAGTGCAAATCTCCACCAAGGAAGACTCACAAAACTGAAATTTCCTTCTTTGTGTTATATATTTAATGTCCGAGCTGTATCTCATGAACCAGTTTCGAATTTTGTGTGGTGGTGTGCAGGAATGGCTCCATTGAAACAATATAAACGTGCTGAAGTTTGACTTTGAAGTTATGACTTTGAAAACGCGACATTATCCTTTCTTTCGCATCATTCGACTTACACACTTTTAAAATTGGGATGGTGCGAGCATGTTGCTAATGGTGATTTAGAAGTAGTTGGAGAACCCAATCAAGGTCCAAGGACACCTTGGCGGTGTCCAATTTGGTGTATTTGTCTACATCATATCACAATTTTTTCAGTTGGGAACTCGGCTTCAAAGTTGGCTAGGTAGGGCAGAATGCCTGGAACGTTATGTGTGGTGCAAAATATTGATCATCCTAATGACGTTGACCTTGACTTTTGAACTTATCTTTTTTTTACTTGTGGCTGTAGTTCGGACACCACAAAACCATATATATTCCTGATCAGCATGACCCAAGGAATGCAGTTGGAGACATTTAAAATCCACTCGACCTTAATTTTTACATTTGACCTCGAAGCTGATACAATTATGAATTAGGACTGTAACCCGCCCAACAAATAGCCATAGCTTGAAAACAGTTGGCCGGCTGTAGACCACTTTAAACCATATATATTCACGATCATCATCACTGGGAGACATTTTGAAGTGCTATTATGAAGACCCGGGCCATTTGTATAAAATAAACAATTGTAGCATGTAAACGATTAGCCATGTATGTGTCACAGTAGAAATGGGAATCCAGTAGGATTCGGAATCCTACTAGTACAAATTAGAATAATCGGAATTCCTATAATTTCTACTGGATTGGTCTTCTGGATTGTGTGTGTGTGTGTGTGTGTGTGTGTGTGTGTGTGTGTGTGTGTGTGTGTGTGTGTGTGTGTGTGTGTTGGTTTTCTGGATGTGTGTGTGTGTGTGTGTGTGTGTGTTTGTGTGTGTGTTGTGGTGTGGTGTGTGTGTGTCTGTGTGTGTGTGTGGGTGTGTGTGTGTGTCTATGGCCTATGTGTGCAGGCACAAATAGCAATAATAATTGCTTAAATTTAGAGGAGACCAAGCAAAATGTAAAAGAAACGTAACATGACTTTTTCTCTGCAGCAAATTTCTCCATATTTACTCCCTTTGAGTCAAATTGCAACAAGAATACTTAGATTACTATTACGATGACGATTTTGACTAATGTTAATCCTCTAGCGTCGTATGTAACACCTGTGATATAAACATTTCATCTTCGCCTGACAAACACTGCTTTTAAACTGTACCAATCAAAACAGTGAGGTATTGTGTTTATTTTAACAACAATGCCACCACACTCCTTTGACACATGCATTGCAGACAGCTTTATGTTATCACTAGGTCAACCACAATCGCTACGTCGTTGGTCTGAGTCAGTTTTCACCCCTAATTATTTCAGCACATGAGTACTTCCAGACCAAGTGGTTTATTGTTTCTTGTCATCTACACACTAGTGGAGGGGGCCGTGGATCAAAGGTGATTCTCACCAGGCAGTTTGATACCAGGAGGGGGGGTGTCAAAACAGTGTTTCACCAGTTATACAGTAGGTCTTTGGGGAAGTTCCAAGGGAAGTAATTCAGTGTTGTCTGTATCACCTGTGATGCAATAGGCTTTTGAGGAAACTTAGAAACAAACTAAATTATTCTGTTTTGTGGATATAAAATTAATTTTCTGTATGAAAAAGGTTCAGATAGTATTATGTGACACAGTGATGCTATGTATGTGGAACTTCTGTGTTATTATTACACTTCCAAAACATGTACATATTTTCCTCTTAGAGTACACAAACCTAAGATTAACTTGTTGGTTTTAGTGTGTGTGTGTGTGTGGTGTGGTGTGTGTGTGTGTGTGTGTGTGATGTGTGTGTGTCATGCGTGCGTGTGTGCGCACGCGCCTGTTGTACCTCAAGGCGTGAGTGTGCATGCGTGCGTGTGTGCGCACACACATGCTTGCTCAAGTGAGTGTGCATGCGTGCCATGTATGTGAGATCATGTGTTTGTCTATGCACATGTTATGAATGGTGGTGGAGTATGGTGATGTAAGCCCATTATTGGCACTGTTAACCGCCGTTTTGTCAAAATTCCGCCTTTTTGTCAAAATTTTCTATTATGATTTAGACAAAACGGCGGTTCAACAATCTATAGACAAAACGGCCGTTTGGACAAAACGGCGCCCGATTTGGAACCGCCGTTTTGTCTAAATGAAAGTTGGAGTTATAAAAGCTCATTCTTGACAAGTTCTCATTTAATAAAAAATCTTTGTTAAATAAAATGAATAACAAGCTGACCACTGACATTGGTCACTTTGGCCTAATTTTACCGTTTGAATGCTAATTAGTGTATTAGGAGATCATAGTATGAACAATTGTTGATGTGGTTGAACTAGTGGTCAGTGTCACTGACCAGTGGTCACTTAGACCTATTTTCACTGTTTGACTGCAAATTAGTGTGTTAGGAGTTCAAATGAACCAAGGTTTATGTGGTTGACCAGTGGTCAGTGTCACTGATGAGTGGTCATTTTGGCCTATTTTCACTATCTGATCGCAATTTAGTGTATTAGGAGTTCAAATGAAATTTTTTTTGATGTGGTTGACCAGTGTTCAGTGTCACTGACCCAGTGGTCACATTGGCCTATTTTCACTGTTTGACTGCTAATTAGTGTATTATGAGTTCAAATGAACAAAGTTTGTTGTGGTTGGCCAGTGTTCAGTGTCACTGACCAGAGGTCACATATGCTTGTTTTCACTTTTTGACTGCAAATTATTGTATTTGGAGTTCAAATGAATTTTTTTTATGTGGTTGACTAGTGGTCATTGTCACTGACCAGTGGTCACTTTGGCCTCTCTTTTTTATGTGGTTGACCATTGGTCAGTGTGACCAATCAATTAATCAATATGAATCTAAAAAAGAACATGAGATCAGATCAAAATTGGAGCCTAAGCAGTCAACCAGCACCAGCTAGTTTCTCTTTCGGGAGTCATCCGGTGACTGATAGCGGGGACATCTTCCCAAGTGGACTCCAAACAGCAGTGTAGGACAATAAGTGCACTTGGATGTTGCCCTTTGCAGAAATGCAATGGGCAGCTCTGCTTCCAGAAAGAAAGAAATAGCTTTCTTCAATTTTAAGCATTCTCCTAAATGGACACCTCCGCCAACAAAGTATAACAGACTGTATATCATTTTTGTAAGGGAAAAATAACAAAGGGTGCGATGCATAATTGTGTTCCAACACCCCTAACAATAAAATAAAGTCATTTGTATAGAACTGGACAGCAACAGCAACTGTGCACCGATTGACCATGTAATTACTTTATGTATCACCTGTGATACACCGGGACTCTGTGTCACTAAGTCCTGATGTACCACATGTGGTACAAACACTAATTTTGGCATTTTTTTAAGATTTTAATAAAATTTCACTGGAAATGGATTTCTTGCAATGGTCTGATTTACTTTGTCCAAATACATAATTTTCCTATAGGTTTTTATATGTTCATGTTCTAGAGGGTTTAATCTCAATATGCTGAGCTTCCTACTGAGTTGGACCACTGTTCACACGCTTTAAAAATAGTCAACTATTTTGGGCTCATGTATTTCTATGATACTGCTCTCCTTCACCTTTCCTTTTTTTCTTTTTCTTGTATAGGCTGATTCAGGTAGATCCCAAATTGTCCGGATTCCATTTTTCTACTGGCTGTACTATTAGGATTCCGAATCGTACTGGATTCCCATGTCTACTGTGACATATATGTTTGCAATCAGCATCACTGGAGGAATGCAGTGGGAGATATTTTGAAGTGCTGTGCTGGCGACTGCTATTCTGAAAACTCGGGCTGATTGCATAAAACAAACAATTGTACTTTGAAAACCGTTGGTTAGAGATCCCTATAACCATGTACATTCGTGATCAACATCACGGGAGGATGCAGTGGGAGACATTTCAAAGTGCTATTCTGAAGACTGCTGTGCCAGGGGAAGAGCTGCCGCGAAGCGTAGCGAGCGCGGGGTCAACTATAAAAACAGAAGCAAAATGCTTGGCAAACATTTGTTGAATGCGAACAAATACTTGTAGCGATGAGTTTAACCCAGGCGTGGTTACCTGTATTAATAAAAAAAATCGGGACTTTACTGGTTTCGTACTGCCTCCGGGCATTGCCTCCAGTATTGTTCCCACCATATTTGTATTTACAAATGTCCCATATGTGTCTGATTCAGACCAAGAGGACGTAAAACACCATTTTCGTCGTTGGCAGCAACAAGAGCTGTCTGGTTAATTTCTATCATTCTTTTTAGCTTAATAGGCCTATATTCAAAACCAATTAAAAGTTGTTATAATAATATGTTCGCAGGTTTGGACTCGATCGTAATTATCGATCACTTTACACTTGTTAGCGCACAACTTCATACAAATGTATATGTCTGCCGACCAGTGACACAGCGTATCCTTGAGACGCAACATGCATTATTTGAAAAGACTGGCAGCGATAACTCAACGTGAAGAAACCCATGCCTATTTGTACTGTTAATGTATTTTTGGTATAGTATTTTTGTTTTAATTTGGTGATTATGGACAGTTTATTCAAACACAGTGGCTTTTTTTGTTAACAAATGCATTTTCTTATTTCATATAATTAACGCATCTTGGTAAGGAATAGGGTTAGGGATAGGGTTAAGAACATGTCAGAGTTAATGTTATTAGTTTTTTAAGACATTTGCGCACAATGTATGCGTCCCGTCGTACCCATAGCCTGGATAATGTGATATACTGGCCCGTACCCCGAGCCTCTGCCTTACTCAAAAGATCACAAACGAATCTTATGACATTTTGAAAGAAAATATTGTAATGTCCATCGAAAGTATTATCTACTGTTTTAAACTCTTTTTTTCAGATTCATACGCTTTGTTTTATTAAGCACGCAAGAAACATTAAAGTTTGTGTTGCACACTCTCATGTAGCTGCAATGTACAGTCAAATAAAAGTTCGCAAAAAACAACTAAACTGACAGGTAAGCTTACGTTATCTTCAACAAATTACATTGAAAATATAGTCAGATTGTGAGGTTTACGCTTTTCGAATCTGGCCAGAATCTGTTTATATTATGTGTTATTGTCCTTTGACTGGCGGTGCTTTGGTTTTCTCCCAAAGAGTGTCCAAAATATTTCCCGATACCGAGTTCCCATGGTATAATACACAAAGATGTTGAAGGCAGGTTTAATATAAGAGATTTGTTCAAAGTAATGGGTCAACACATTGAATAAATTGTACTCTTTTTGTCCGTAATCAAGTTCAGGGATAAAGACCCGAATGGAGCTGAACAGAGCGTAGGGCGAAACGCAGATGACAAAGAGGATGGAGCTAGCTACCAGCATGATGGTCAGAGCTTCATCATGGGACGAGAAAGATGAGGACTCCGATCTCCACTGTCGGATTTGTGCGTAGTTTCAGAACCGTTTAACGTTGTTTGATTTTGCCACCACTACCATTGTACCCCCAAGAACTCCAATACCAGCACAAAGCCTTCCCCAGCCATTGACGCAAATCCTTGTTCTCTTTGTAAAAATCAGATTCCCATTCCTGTGGTCAACACGAAGTC
>JAGGCT020000698.1:2500-25000 GCA_017654935.2 Phymorhynchus buccinoides | reverse complement strand
GGGCTTCTTTTTTTATCTCATAAATGTCCTCTTGGACCATCAAAAAAGCTGAAACTTGCAAAAAAAAGACTGAAGAGGACCATCAAAAAAACTGAAATCAGCCAAAAGACTGACAATTCCCATGCCTGATTATAAATAATGTAGGTGGAGATGAAGAGAAGATAAGCATGGGTGCAACTACACAAAATGAAAAAAAATGAAAAACCGGGGTCCAGGCGTAATGTCCCCCTGCAGCTGAAGCAAAAATTGATTTCTCTCTATGAAGGTATTTTAGATTGCTTTTTCCACAATTTATACAATTTATGCTTATTTTAAAGTGTTTGAAAAATACAGTAGACACACAAAGGTCTTGTTTAACAAACTTAAAAAAAGGAACTTCCTTTTCTGGTAAAATTCAATCAAAAACAGGAAATCCTTGTATACCAGAAAAAGTTGCACCCATGGATAAGGGATGGAGAGGAAGGTTTGGGAGGGGACAGACGTTGAATGGAGCGAGGTGGGTTGGGAATTGGGGTTAGCTGCGAGACCTTGACCAGATTATCCATTCCACCGTGACCAGATCACTTGTCGAGGTCCTGAAACAACAGGTAGGCAATGAGAGGCTTGGGCAGCTGCAGGGTCAGAATGTTGCGCCTCCTCTCCTGGCCCCGCCCCGCCAGAGACTGGACCGCCTGCAGGCACTTGAGGCGCAGAGGGGTGGGGGAGCCGGCAATGTTCTGGATGAAGCTCAGCACCTCCTGGCCCTTGGCGCTGTCCTCCAGCTCCGATCTGAGGTCCCCGCACTGGGCGATCTGGTGCAGCTCCGCCTGGGAGCAGCTGCCGGAGCGGTGAAGGATGCGGGCAATGTCCAGCCTCTTGTCGAGCAGGGCTTTGTAGAGCGGGGTCACCACCACCGTTCGGCGGTGGAACAGGGACGGGCCCTGGTAGCGCGGGCAGGCTCCTGCCTTGATCAGCCTACTGATGATGCTGCTGCTTCCGCTGGCTACGGCAAACGTCAGAGCCCTGTGCCCCATCTTGTCGGCAAAGTCCGGATTGGCGCCCCCATCCAACAGCGCCTGACAGACCTGCTCGTACTTCTTCTGGCAGGCGATGTGCAGCGGAACAGCGCCGCTCTTGGTGGGGAGGTTGGCGCTGGCGCCCTTTTCCAGCAAGAACTTAGCAATCTCGGGCTGGTCTTCGTAGGCGGCGAAGGTCAGGGCGGTTTCCCCGTGCCGGTTCTGAGAGTTGACGACCGCCCCAGCCTCCACCAGGTCCCGCACACACTGCAGATGACCGGACTTGGTGGCACAGCCTAGGGCGGAGTCCCCGCTCTCGTTCGTCATGTTGACAGCCTGGCGCCCCTCTAGGGCCAGCAGGCGGGCCACATCGGGGGATCGGTGCGCGGCCAGCATGAGAGCGGTGTCCCCGTACATCTCCTGAATGTTGATGTCAGCCCCGGCCTTCAGCAGCATGCGACAGATCCGTTCGTTGCCCACCCAGGCGGCCATGTGCAAGGCGGTGCGCTGGCGGTCACTGACCCTGTTGACGCCGCAGCCGGCCTTGAGCAGCTGCTGCACCACCTCCACGTGGTTGTTGCAGGCCGCCAGCATCAGGGGCGTGTCTCCATCCATGTCCTCCGCGTCGCAGTCGGCGTTCCAGTCCAGCAGCAGGACCACGCAGCCCGTGTTGCCGTTGATGGCGGCGCGGATCAGTGCGTTGTTCACCTCCTCAGGAGTGTAGGCGCCGTAGGCCCCCGTGAGCACCATCAGCAGAAGGTCCTGGTTGTTCCGGTTGGCAGAGTCCACCAGAAGGCTTTCCCTGTCAACAGCAGCAGAACTTTGGTCAATCATCATGTATTTTAGATGACATCTGGACCACAAAATATGGATCCATGGCACATTAGAAAAAGAAAAGCAACAAATAATTTTGTTTGAACCAATGCACAATGTTAGTCTTGATTCATAGACACATCCTGGTTTGTTAAGTCACGAGGGGAGACACTGCACTGTTGATATCAGAAGGGGGGTTAGAAGGTGGTATCATTCATAGTACATACATGTTAGACTGGAACAGGCTCCACTGAACTCGACGTAAGACTCACTGTACAACCATTACCATGGCTGAAAGGATAGACTGAAAAAAAATCCCTTTTAAATATTGATTTTCTTTTTAGGGGGGGACTGTCTTCCAAGCCCAAGATTTTGGATTTGCCATAATGTTGAAGCTTGCCTGTCAAATTATACACTGTTACAGTTTAGACTTTTTTGTTAAACTCTAATTTTACTACATAATATTAGATTTGATCTTAGTATCTTCTTACATCAATTCATTTACTGATGATGCTGTATTGTTTGACTAAGTAGTAACTACTTTTTTCTCCTCAGCCTTACCCCACCCCCTTATAAATCAAGCGAAACGAATCCACAGATGGAATCGGATTATTTATACAATATTTTTTGCCGCTTCGCCAAAGACAGACAAGACATGCTGGGTCTTTAGAACTATTTCTTGGTTAGGCGCATAAGGGCAGAATGACGCATCTGCGCTCATATGACAGGAAACTGCACTACCCAGAGAGCAATAGTTTCTTTGTAGCTCTTGAAATACTCCACAATATAATAGTGTTTACAACTAATACGATACAGTAGCTTAGCATTTTCAACTGCACTTACAAACATATTTGCCATACCTTGTGAGAAACGACATGGCGCAGATACGGGAAGAGCAAGCCCAAGGTCCTCATGCACTTGGAACAATGCACAAATACTGGGTCAGAGACAGTAGCTCAGGCTTCGTTTTTGCTGGGGGTTCTTTTTAACCTGTAAGACAAAATTAAGAACCCCTTAACTCATTCGCATTGCAACGATTTTGAATTATTAAAAAAACCACCTCACAAATCATTCCAGCCATACACACAAACAAAACATACATTTATAAACAAAAGGAGAAATGAAGGAAGATTACGGGTTTTTACTTCAGGTTTAGACATAGGGAAGTGGTAGATCAAACTTTTTTTATATAGACTTTATATAAAAAAACTCTCTACACCGAATGGTTACCCCACAACAAACCACTACAATTTTAAGCAAAGTCAGAGGCAAAATTGTGGTCTAAGAGAGCAAAGAAGTGACCAAGGTATTGTGTGCATACAGATTTACTTCCCTTGAACTTGAAGCAAATGCATCAAATTGACAGCTATCTATTAATTCTGGACATATATGTCCGGAACGACTTGAATAAGTTAATCAGTATGACTAAATGCATTCAAACTCATCCATATTGTTAACTCAAGGTAAATCTTGAAAATCAAGATTTGGTTAAAGTAATGCAATCAGTGACGAGTGTGTTGTTTTTTCCAACTAAACGTAACTTTACATTTTGACTCAGAATATATCCATTTCTCAAGCACAAATATTTTGTAACTGTGCAAGTGTAACACACACACACACACACACACACACACACACACACACACACACGTGACACACACTTCTTTTCAGAACTTTTAAAGGCCCATGTCAATGAGCTGACCATTCTGGTGAGCAACTCCTTTATGCATAACATACTATTATGGATGTATAGTGTTATTCTTTTATTAAAATCTAACAAACTTATCACAACTTATATCTTACTTTGCAAAAAAAAGTCTTGTGGTGTATGCACAGACTGACAGAGAGAGAGAGAGAGAGAGAGAGAGAGAGAGAGAGAGAGAGAGAGAGAGAGAGAGAGAGAGAGAGAGAGAGAGAGAGAGAGAGAGAGAGAGAGAGAGAGAGAGAGAGAGAGAGAGAGAGAGAGAGAGAGAGAGAGAGAGAGAGACATATATATATATATACTGGAGAGAGAGAGGCTGGAGAGAGAGAGAGAGAGAGAGAGAGAGAGAGAGAGAGAGAGAGAGAATGAATGCATGAATGAATGAGATTTATTGCTATTTAGCGATTACAGCCCTTATATGTTATAGCATTGCAATTCATTTCGATACTGGACAAAGACCAAATGATGTGATATTTAACTGACACAGAGACCTTGTCTAAACACAGGAAAAAGCCCGAAAATACCGGAAAATGCCGACAGGTGAATGCTGGAAAATGCCCCAAAATACAGGAAAATGCAGAAAGGTGAATGCCGGAAAATGCATTAAAATTTAAAATATAACACGGCCCAGGCCTAGGTCGCTACATGCCCAGTGATGATCTCAGCCTGTGCGAATGGTGTGTGATGCCACAAAACCGCGTCTACTTAAAAATAATTGACATCTACTCATTGAGTTCTTTGATTTATGTTGAGCGCAGATGTGTTTGTTTATACATGCACGTGTGCGCGCGCTGTTTTGTTTGTAAACACGTCGATATGATGCGGTATGACGTGAATTCTATTCTAGTGTGCGGGATAGCCGAACTACGGAAATGTGTCATTGGTACCGTGTTAATCACTTTGCTATTCAGCAATTTCACTTTCCATTGTAATAAATTTGGGGGTTTTCTGTAAAAATGTTTTCATAATTCAGCCCTACCATTCTGTGATTTGATCATTCTGCCTTCACCATTCGGCATTTCCCGCATGTTTTGACCATTCTGCATTCACCATTGGGCATTTTCCGGTATTTTGGGGCATTTTCCGGTGCTTAGATACACCGACCTGGCAATGTCTTCTTTTTTTCATGACAAAATCAACGAATCCAGAGTCACTGTTACAAGTGCGATGTTTGTCACAATGCTGCAGACAGGCTGTCACCCTAGGAAAGTTTGGATCAAAGAGAGAGAGAGAGAGAGAGAGAGAGAGAGAGAGAGAGAGAGAGAGAGAGAGAGGGGGAGAGAGAGATAAGACAAAGAGAAAGAAGAAGAAATTTACTCACCTACTTATTTTGAAATGTTTTACTTCAGACCTCTACCAAGTCTGACCTCCAACCCCCAAACTTTTCAGGACAAGAAAGAATGTTAGCCATAGGCATAACTGTGGATGCCTTCTACTAGTTCTAGGCTTAGGGCACAGGTAAAACTAAAAACATGTAGCAATAACGCGATCTGACCAAGCCTTTTCTTGCTATGTCCACGCCGTGGCACTGCAAACAAAACACAAAGCTTACAGGTAAGAGTTCAATGGGATTAAATCTAGAATCGAGTGCAGTCACACATTGACACAATCAAAACAAATGGAGATCAGCATACACTGTGTGCAAACGACGCATTTTCTTGCTTCTTCGCTTGAGTTATTATTATCATTATTGTTTGGAATATTAGTTGATTTAGCGATATTCCCACGACTTACAAAATCGTCATGCACAAAATCGAACGTTCAAAATCACATAAAACTTCTGTGTAAGCGTACGTACATGTTTATAAAGGAAGCTAAGTTCAGATTTTACAATGTAAACACTTGGAAACAACCTTGGCAGCAGATCTATCAAAGTTAACGCCCAAAGAGATCAGACAAGGGGAACTACTCTTACACTAAATGTAATTTTACTTTGGGTTATTCCCCATTGATCGTTCTCAATCCAAGAGTCTCTCTCTCTCTCTCTCTCTCTCTCTCTGTGCCAAGGCCTCGTGAAACATTAATTCGTATAGAATATCTCGTTTTAGTTGATAAAAACGTAGTAAATACCGCATTCTGAGCATATTTCTTATGTATATGTAACGGTAGAACCAGCGATCTGGTACAATCGACGATTCTACCATTAGAAAGTCCGATCGGAGTTTCTACCGGTAGAAAGTCCGATCAAAGTTTTTACGAGAAGAATCACCGATTCTACTGGTAGAAACTCCGATCGGACTTTCTACCAGTAGAAACTACGATCGGTCTTTCTACTGGTAGAATCGCCGATTCTTCTCGTAAAAACATTGATCGGACTTTCTACCGGTAGAAACTACGGATTTATGACAATGTTTTTATGAGAAGAATCGGAAACTACGATTTATGACAATCGCTGTTTCGTACAGATGTTAACATTGTTCACGAGATTTGAAAAGCAATAAATCGCTGGTGAAAATCTCGTGTTAGTGGTGCATTATCAATTGCTCAGGAGCAAGCGAGCAGGGGTTCCTTGTTCTACAAAGTGCCACCCAAAATCAGCGATAGCATGCAAGAATACCTCGTCATAGGTTCATTTCACGTGTGTGTGTGTGTGTGTGTGCGTGTGCGTGTGCGTGCGTGCGTGCGTGCGTGCGTGCGTGTGTGTGTGCCGGTGTGTGTGTGTGTGTGTGTGTGTGTGTGTGTGTGAGTTTGCGTACATGCATTTACATAAATGTAGTAGAACACACACACACACACACACACACACACACACACAGAGATAAAACTGGCTGTACCTCCATCGAACATGGAGGTATAATTACATATGTTTGGTTGAAGGTGGTCCTTTTGTCTGACTTATTTATTTATTTTGTTTTAACCTTCATGTATGCTGTTTGACAATGATATTTCATTATTAGTGTGTGATGTCTTTCATGCCGGTGGTTCATTGTGTGATTATGTGATATGAATGCATGCGTCTAGCATCAGTATAATTATAATATTCCTAGTGCATTTTTATAACTTGGCCGAATAAATCTGTTCTCTGTTATCCGTTTCACTGACTGTATTTCTGCATTGCTGTTTTTGTATTTTTGTGTACTAGTATTCATATTACGACAGAATTCACGTATAGTGAGTTAGCGAAATCGCTGCCTAAGCCTTTTTCCATTGTACCAACAAAAATCGCCGACTCTACCAGAAGAAAGCCCCATCGTCAAATCTACCAGTAGAATCGCCGATTTTACCGGTAGAATTACTGGTAGAGTGATTCTACCGGTAGAAACTCCGATCGGACTTTCTACCAGTAGAATCGGCGATTCTACCAGTAGAAAGTCCGATCGGAGTTTCTACCGGTAGAAAGTCCGATCAATGTTTTTACGAGAAGAATCGGCGATTCTACTGGTGGAAACTCCGATCGGACTTTCTACCGGTAAAAAAACACGATCGGACTTTCTACTGGTAGAATCGCCGATTCTACCAGATCGCTGGTTCTACCGTGACATATGCATTATTTGTAGTTATCATCCTTGCTTTACATATCTTTGAATGACAATTTGCTCAATGCTAAAACCCTCTATGGTACAGTGCTGTGTATGTTGATTCAAGTTGAGTTACCGCTATTGTTTGTGTTGAGTCATTAATGCTCTCTCACATTACCTACCTTTACAAAATTGAGTGTCTATGCATAGTATCACCTTGTATCTCTAATCAGATGCTGGCTTTTGACCGTTTGGTTGATATAATTATTGACCACTCTGTTGATGGTTTATCTGGTAAATTTGTTGATTAATGGTGGTTTGTTGAATTAGTTTGGTGCATTTATTAATTATCGGTGGCTGATTGATGTGGGACTGCTTACTTGAATATTTATTAATTAATAATGGATGATTGGTTGTTTGATAGTTTAATAGTTTGGTATATTTGTAATCGACTTGTTCTGGCTAATTGCTTAACCATCTGTTTCATCGACTCAATATCATATTGGATTATTTGTTGTTGTTTTTGTCTTTAATTTACCTATTTATTTATATCTGTTCATTTATGTACTTACTAATTTGTTTAGTTTTGCTTAAATGTTTAAATCCACAAGAATGTGTGTTATTTTCTAGTTTTCGATACAAATGTCATGTGTCTTTATAACCCCCTCCCCCAGCCTCCCTATGATACGGGCAGAAGGCCTAGTCATTAAAATTGTTTGAATTGAATTGAATTGAATTGAATTGAATCTCTCTCTGTGCCCTCAGGGCTGAGTGTAAAAAAAGCATTGTATGCTTATCTTATAACCCTGATTAAACAAAATTTCGTTCGTTCGTTCGTTCTCTCTCTCTCTCTTCCCCTATCTCTCTGTGTCTACTACTGACGTGTCTGTCTGTCTCTTCTCTCTCTCTTTCTCCCCCCCCCTGTCATAACTTTTCTCTCTCTGGCATGACTATTTACCGGCTGCCGTGGCTTGTTCTCCGCATCTGTATTGCTGTCTTTGAAAAAAACAAAAACCAAGGTAGGTCTACTTCACAGCAACAACGACAACAAGTTGAGTCATCGCTGACAACAGCAGGAGCAACGTCCCTGCTCACACACGCATACAAACACGCACTCACAAACTCGGTGACACACACTCACGCACGCACACACGCACGCATACACACACACACACACACAATTAAGCGCGCGGGCGCGCGCGCACACTAGACATGCATGCACGCACGCTAGCGTGCACTGACACACATATACTGGCCTATATGCAGGTGCGCGCACCGCATAGAGTTTGAGAGAGAGAGAGAGAGAGAGAGAGAGAGAGAGAGAGAGAGAGAGAGAGAGAGAGAGAGAGAGAGAGAGAGAGAGAGACAGAGACAGAGACAGACAAAAATATTCAGGTTTTTGTGCAGTGCTTTATAGGCCTACAATCTTTTCATTAGTGTCGCAGAACATTGAAATACAAAAAAATGTCATTCGTTGAAACCACTCCTTCGTAGTAGGCGGCTAAAACGTTAAGCCCGCTTTCGAATGTCAAAAAGTGTTTATTCAAAGTTTTTAAGAGGGACAAAGACGACTCTAATGTATGTCAAAACCCCTTTACCTCACACTCCTTCACATTAACCCTTTCACCGCCAATGTCACATTTTTTGCACCACAATGATGTTGTTAAAACTCTTCAAATCTGCATGGGTCTATCATTCAATGACATTGTGTTCCTAAATTTGGGCAGTAAGGATTGACCCTATTCTAAATGTGTCACAGAGAAATCCCACAATATTGCAGATGAAATATTTTCTGTAGCCAAAGTAGGCCTAAGTTTAATGGAAATTTAGGGCTCAAAGATGGCTGGCGGTGAAAGGGTTAATGTTCAATGAACGATCACACCCAGAGCGAAACCGTGCAAACATGACTTGCATTATGTAGTCTACATAATTTATAGGCACATTCAATTTTTGAAATACATAGCCTGTAAATGTGTAAATCGCGGGCATGCACATCATTATGCAGGTGCGCCAGTACGCACGCTCGCGAGCGCGTACACACGCACGCACGCAAGGGCACGCACACACTGATACACAGCGCCCCCCCCCCCCCCCCACACACACACACACATACACACACACAGAGTGGAGGAGGTGCATGGAGGGTTTAAGCGAACGTACGTACGAACACGCGCACTCAATCATGTAGGTCTACACTGATGACTAATGCAGACCAGTTGCATCCGAATAAACACACACAAACAGTCATTAGCTTTTTACACATGCAGGAAAACTATGCACAAATGCACTTATGAGAGAGAGAGAGAGAGAGAGAGAGAGAGAGAGAGAGAGAGAGAGAGAGAGAGAGAGAGAGAGAGAGAGAGAGAGAGAATTGACAAATTGATGATTTAATGTCAATAGCTACAGAGCCATCATGACATGAGGGGTGTAATGAAATAAAGGAAAATGCAAACGAAAAATATCAGTACAAATAATCACATTAATTATCACACAATCTCAATATGAGTATGAAAAGATAAAATACTAGTACAAAATATACGCTCAGCGCGCATATTTTCATCAAACCAAAGTCATTGTCGTCCTATACATAATGACCAGCGGGCACTAAATGAGCCAATTTGTATTAGGGACTCAAACTGAGAGTGAATGTGATCTGAGTTTATATGATTCAGCAACATATTTTGCTAGCGAATTAAGAGAGACAGAGAGAGAGAGAGAGAGAGAGAGAGAGAGAGAGAGAGAGAGAGAGAGAGAGAGAGAGAGAGAGAGAGAGAGAGAGAGAGAGAGAGAGAGAGAGAGAGAGAGAGAGAGAGAGAGAGAGAGAGAGAGAGAGAGAGACTCATACACCACCAAACAGACACGATCGACATCTTTAATTGAACACTTGAGACAAATAAAAAACAAACACACTAGATTGAAAAGTTTTCGAATGTAGCATTCGAGAATCACCCGCGGAGCCCAGCCAACATTCCCACCTGATTTCATCTTGGGAACTCCATTTTTCCGACCCCCCGATTTTCAGGTTCCAGCGATCTCCTTGACTTTGATCTTGACTTTGATTGGTCAACAATATTCGGAAGGAGCATAAGCCAAACCACCTTCATACCAAGTTTCAACATCCTATGTCGACTGGTGCGTAAGATATGGGTAAAAATAGATTTTCAGTTTTCAAGGTCATACGTCAAGGGCATGACCGTGACCCCAAAAGGCACATCTACAGTACCTAGCCTACATGCACATCAAGTTTCATCGTCCTATCTTTTTTCCTTCATGGTGATATGCTGTTAACACGCACGCACGCACACGCACACACACACACACACACACACACACACACACACACACACACACACACACACACACACACACATAGCCTACATACATACACAGCCACTTACTCAACAAAAACAATATCACCTTCGCTCCGTAAACTCCGCGGGTGATAAAAACCACAACATGTTATAGCTACATTAAAAAAAAAGCATAACCACGAAATCTGACATAATCATAGGCCTAAATAGGAAGTGCAGCATATTTGAGCATGTTGGAAATATAAGCACCCCATTGTTTTAGACAGCCAATCACGAGCCACTAGTTTTAAAGCATCGCACTGGAATGCATTTCCTTTCCTTGCTCTACTGCAGAAATTTCCAGCGGCTTTTTGGGCGGCAAGTATTTTAGACTGATTTTAATCACTTTTTACCACATTTGATGTCAAATTTAGGCCACAGTCTTGTTGTGACACACGTGTTCATGCTGTGATTTGTGACCAACATTTGTTGTTTCCAAACAAAGCAGCCTTTCACTTATCAAACAAAGCCTGCCGTTTTTCCTTAAAACCACACGGTTTTTTTCAGAACACCCCCAAACCGAAAGTAATATAGTGTTGCCATTAATGTGGGAATACCACTGGTTGGAAGCTTGGGCATGGTGCTCATTTTACATGCAAAGTTGCCCGATTTACCAACTACCTCTTTCTGTCTCTCTTTCTTTGTTTCTTTCTCTCTTATTACACATCGTTTCATACAGCGTAACAATTAAATGTGTCTAGCCTTGGATTGATTAGTCGGTCTGTGAATCGCCGACTGATTCGACCAGCTGATTGATAAGGTTGATGATTGATAGTTCTAATGTTTGGTTCCTTCCATTCCTTCCTTTTCCTTTTGACTAGTATGTCGCTGTAAACATTTGGAGGATCTACGGGAATGCGCGAGACACTTGAACAAATTATGAAGAAGAAGAAAGTGGACAGGAGAAAAAAAAAAAGAAACATAGGAAGCTTGGCCCAGCCAACCAGGTCCCGCTGATCGGTCCCCAAACATGATGCCGCGCCAAGCGCGAGAATGACCCAGCCAGCCAGGTCCGGGCCCCAACGGGCTCCTTTAGAAGATAATTAAAGGCGGCTGAATGGCTGTGTATTAGCTTGGTTAATTTGCTAGTTAACAGTAGGCCTACTTCTTCTTCTTCTTCTTCTTCTTCTTCTTCTTCTTCTTCTTCTTCTTCTTCTTCTTCTTCTTCTTCTTCTTCTTCTTCTTCTTCTTCGATCGCTCAGTTTCCTGTCAATTATGAGCGCAGATGCGTCGTGTTGCCGTATTGCGCCTAACCAAAACATAGTTAGGCCCAGCAAGTCCGACTTAGGCTGGAGGAGGAAATCTTTTTGAAAGTGTTTCTTAAAAAAAGACAGGAGAATGGGACGGTAAGGCAGAAATATAGTGTATGACAGTCAACAAAGGGAAAAGGCAGACCCAAAGAGAGTGACAGATTAGAGTAAGTTGTAAGCACAGAACTTCCAGAAGGTGGGGGAACTATTTATAATGCATCCCCACGGGGGGGTGGGGGGTGGGGGTGACAGTACTAATGATTGATTCTTTTATAGTTTTATTTATTTATTAAACGTTTAATAGTTGTTGGATGAGGGAGAATAGGTTGGTTCATATTTAGGTGATCACGTTTGGCTGACTGATTGTTTGGCAATAACTGTTTCAACCAAGTGGCAAAGGGTGTCCACCTAGAGTGCAGAATACTGCATATTTATCGGGCTCAAACGTGATAAAATACCAGTTAACTACTTAAGTGGACTTTCTTCTTCCCAAAACGTGATAAAATACCAGTTAACTACTTAAATGGACTTTCTTTTCAATTTCCGCTTCCGGTCAGTTAACTGCTTAAGTGGCATTTTATCATGGTTGAACTAGTTAACTTGTTTTTGTAACACGAAATCCCATTGGATACTGCAGATCAGCAATCTTTCCCCAGAACGTGCTCCAAATACGTTTTAGTAACTGAAATAATCCCCAAATAGCATCAAATAGTATAAATATATCATTGTCCGTTTCCTATGAGTTAGTGAATAGATTGTATCCGTTAGGTTGAATTGCTGTCCAATGAACGTATGGTAGTCAAATCTTGCTGCAACTTTAGAAGCATATCTTTTTGAGACGGCCTAGGCTCTACATTAACGCAACGTAGCACACGTTTCGCTGCATCTATTACAGATTGGGCAAATTGGCACGTGCAAAACGATCATCAGCCATATTTGCGGAAAAGGGTCAGGGTCAATAGCACTTGACGACGCAGGTAATCGTTAAGTAAAAAAAAAAAACCCCAAAAAAACCCGCCGACCAATTACATTGCGTGTTACAAAACCTTCAGAAAATAATCCCCCCTCAAACGGAAAAAAACTTCGAAATGTCAGTTATCTAGTTAACTTGTATAAGCGATTTCCGCTTCCGGTAAGTTAAGTACTTAATTGAAACAGTAATGCCAGTTAAGTAGTTAACTGGTCTTTTAGCACGTCGGCGCCCCATACATATTGGCTGGCTTTGAGGCCTTCATAGCTGTAAACGCGGGTGGCAGGTGTCCACATCACTGAACAAAGTTGATTTGCACATTTTCATAGAGAACAGACAACACCAAAAGGGAAGGGCTATGTATAATGTGCCATAGAAACACGTATAAATCCTGATTTTAGTTTCTTGTTCTCTAAACAGGTTTAACCCTTTCACCGCCAAAGTCGCATTTTAGCACCACAGTGATTTAACACCTATGTCACTAAAAGGCATCAAATTGGGGTCTATTATCTAAAGATCCTATTGTCTTAGTTTTGGGAAGTAAGGATAGACCTTATTTTATACATGTCACAGAAGAATCCCCCAATACTGCAGATGGATTTTGTTCTCTACCCAGGTAAAGTTGATGGAATGTTTGGCTGAAATATGGCTGGCGGTGAAAGGGTTAACCATGTGATTTGTTTTGTTTTTTAATGTTCGGCAGAAGTTCATAGTTACAAAGTATCATAGACTGTAGAACATTGTGTGTGTTATTGTTCATTTATGGCTAAATTAGGGTCTACAGTCAGCATTTAAGCAGTATTAAATGTTCTTATTAAATGAGAACACACACACTTGCGAACAGGCTTTTGATTCCTTTATTTCTTAATTCCACTTCTATTTTGTATTTCAAGTCAGGGCGTTTAACCTCTGTTTTGCCTTGTTTGTAATTTGGGCATGGGACATGTAGCAATATTGAGCACCTCTGCTCATATTTGAAACATTGGTGCTGAATATTGCTTCAGGTGATGCTTATTTGAGCATTTTTTGCAAATCACAAAAGTTGCATTATTTCGGTTATTTTTAACTTGATTTTTAACTTCATTTTTAACTTGCAACAACAAAACCTCACCCGTCAAGGTGCCCCTTTAAGGATATAATCGGTTTACAAACGACAAAGCTGTGAACTAACTTCCTATTAATTTTTGCTTAGAAAGCAATGCAACTGTGCACTCTGTTTGGTCCAAACTCAGTTAAGACAAGCGTCAACCAATGATAAATATACAGCTTAAAGGGGCACCCTGACGGCTGCGTTTTTCCTAAGAAACACGTCCAGATCACCAGGAAAACACCCTTTACAGAGATTGCAACACTCACTCTGCTCTGGTTTCCTAGAAATCAAACCGTCAAATCGGCGATTCTTCCTTGGCGGAGGTGCTGGAAGTCAAATTCTATCACCCAAAGAGAAGGCGTGTGCCGTCTCTTTTCTGTTGGCCGCCTGCGTTTACACTAAATTGTTTGCACGAATTTTGTGCAATACAAGCCTTTTTATATTTTTATTTATTTATGTTATGCAGTCTATCTAAAGGAGTTTCGCTCACAACAAAGGAAATAGCTCCTTTTTTTTTTTTTACTGCACTACAAAAAAAGAAAACGCTTCAACCACAATGAGTCGACCTCTACCCACCCCATCCAAAATGGCTACTCTCTCCAACATCTCCGCCAAGGAGGAATCGCCGTTTTGACGGTTTAATTTATAGGAAATCAGAGCAAAGTGAGTGTTCCGATCCTTGAAAAGGCTGTCTTTCTGGTGATCTCGACGTGTTTCTCGCAAAAACTCATCCGTCAGGGTCCACCTTTAAGAAGGAAAAAAAAAAAGACTCAAAGGAGAAAAGCCATCGAACAAATATTCCCACGCACTCCATTCCTATTAATAGGACTTTTAAAAAGATATTAAATGGGTGTGCTGTTCATATATTATATTATTGAATTGGTAAAGTAGGACAGACGTCACTAGGTCGGTAGAAGAAGGTTTACTGTGGGAAAAAGCATAGAGGGTGTCAGTCGTGTTAGTTTATAGCACTCTTTTGTCCAACTGAGTAGCATGTAACATGCATTGCTAACTATAATTCACAGGTGACGATTTTGACACTGTTGTACACACACACACACACACACACACACACACACACACACACACACACACACAAACACACACACACACGCGCACACGCACGCGCACGCGCACGCACACGCACACGCACACACGCACACGCACACGCACACACACACACACACACACACACACACACACACACAGAGTAAAAAAACCCACCCCAAAACACACACAAAAACCCTGAAAGGGTTAACACTGGTGGGCTTACGGTTTCTATCAAATATTCTAAAAGGGTAAAATGGACTACTTAAGAGTTACAGCGAACCGGGCTGATAGAGTTATCGTTAGTGGGGTAATTGTTGTTGTCTGTTGATGAATAATTGATTGTAAAGCGCTTTGGGCTCATCTGAGGTAAAGCGCTATATAAATGTACTATTATTATTATTATTATTATTATTATTATTATTATACACCATTCACAGCGGCGGCTATCCAAAAACTCAGACTGGAATTTGAACGGAGAATTCAACAGGCCTATCGACGTGTAAATGTGTCACGTTTAAAAGGGACATAACCAGTGTTTCTGTCCTCACATAAAAAATGTGTTCTTACTACTTACTTGTGGCGGTGCCATAGCCGATGAGGTTTAATCGAGGCGTGGTCACCGCTACAGCTATCTGTGTTAATAAAAAAAATCGGGACTTAACTGGTTTTGTACTGCCTCCGGGCATTGCCTCCAGTATTGTTCCCACCATATTTGTATTTACAAATGTCCAATATGTGTCTGATTCAGACCAAGAGGACGTAAAACACCATTTTCGTCGTTTCTGTCCTCACACATATAGGGAAAAGAGACCGGATGCTTGTCTTCCCCTATACAGTCTTTGTCTCTATGCCCTGTGTGTTTTTCTATCTCCCCGTCAGTGTGTTCAGAACTAAATGGTAAGCTTAGTTGACACAGCTTTAACTACATGTACTAGACTGTTTATAAATTAGTACAAATCAACAGTGTTTTGCCCCCTGTTTCACGAGAGAGTCTTATTATTTCCCACAAACATGCAACATTCATTACTCAGGTAGTTCCCGGTTAGGTTTGTCGTGGACAACATTTGTCACCACCACCACCACCACCCAAAAATTCGAGGAACATTATCACTTATTAAAACTTATTAATTTGTAAAGAGTGACACGTCTTTACCATTGGGCATGACAGTAACTTTAGCAGCCTCTATCTTCCTCCGTGGCACGAAAGACTTGCGACAAAAATGTGACTGGCGAAACGATCGTAGTGTTTCAATGCACCATTTCGAAAGGAAAGACGCAAGTTGCGATCCGATTGAGGGATTTAGTTTGGTGTTGCTCATGTATATGTCGTGCCTAACTTGCAGAATTGCCTAGTCTGTAGATTAGGCAACTACTTTGCCTAGTTTGTGAGCTAGGCACTCGGACTGCCTAACTTGTAATCTAACTTTTCAGACGTGCCTAATCAACAGACTAGGCAGCCTAATCTGTAGAATATCACTATGTTCACTAAGAAAGTGTCCGTTTTAGCTAGGCTAATTCTGTTTTTCTTCTGAGATAGGACATTTGGATCTCGTATGTGACTTTCTTAAAGACCCAGTGACGCACCACGATTAAGTCCCTTGGTTTTTTTCTGGGTTGCTGTGACCCACATACGAATTTCCCCATATTCCAATTGAGGCTGCTCTTTAAACTGATGTGTCGGTTTCAATTTGGGGCCATTTATATGGGAGTCAGACTTGGTCAAAACAAGATTTCTGTCCAGTTATAAGAGGGAAAACACGTGAAACCCGTGATTTTGACACGTAATCTGGTGGATCTTTAATGCCCTTGACCCCAATCATCCCTCTCCCACTCTCCCACACCTGACTAAGAAAAAGGAAATCGGTCAGTTGTGTTAGTTGCACAATTGTCTTCCAAAAAGGAAGAGGCAAAACAATAAAAGGAGAAAGAAAGGACTTAAAAACACATTGACCCACCACGATTAAGTCCCTTGTTGTTCTTTCTGGGTAGCTGTGACCCACATACAAATGCCCCCAACTTCAGATTGAGGCTGCTCTTTAAAATGATGTTTCGTTTTGAATTTGGGGGCATTTGTATGGGAGTCAAACCTGGTCAAAGCAATATTTCTTACCAGCTATAAGAGGGAAAACACGTGAAACCCGTGATTTTGACACGCGATCTGGTGGGTCTTGAAAGACCCACTGAGCCGGCTGGATTAAGTCCCTTGGTTTTTTCCTGGGTCGGTGTGGCCCACATTCAGACTTTCCTCGTATGCGATCGAGGCTGCTCTTTAAAGTGATGTCTCGTTTTCGTGCAAGAGGCAATTTGTATGGGAGCAACACTTGGTCAAAACAAGATTTCTTGTAATCCAGCTATAAGAGGGAAAACACGTGAAACCCGTGATTTGGACACGTGATCTGGTGGGTCTTTAAGACGACTTATCATTGTAGGATGTTTTGTTTAGGTCTTTATTGCATTGTTGCAGGCGTCCATTGTCACACGCCGGTGAAGCGACATCGCCTTAGGACAGTCAGTGGACTCCCGTGCCTTCTGATAACGATCAGTCAATGCATTCTTCACCCCTTTTGTCCTCCTGCACGAGGAAGACAAGGGGGACATTCCGGGATTCAATTTTACGATAAAGGCGTGGCTGTGTAAGGGTTAACAGAAACGAGTGTGGCGGTGTTCAAATCCCCGAGGCTGGACAAAGACAAAAGAAGCCATATTTCGGCCAGAGTTTGGCCAACCGGCTTAACATTTAAACATTAGCATGACTTATCCTTTCAAATTTCCTAGGACGGTATTCATGTCGAGATAGCATGAGACTTAGCATGATGCTAACTTATAAGCTCTTCCAAAAGTCCTATTAAATCGTGGTAAATTTCAGCGAAATTGTATGAAAAATTAATAAGTCCATAAATGGAAATAAGTGACGCAACCCAATTTACATTAATTTGAATAACTTCCAAACTGTTTAACATATCGTCAACAAACTCCTTTCAGACCTGTTCCAGGGTAAGGGCTACAAAATCCAATAGTTAGTTTTGTGACGTCACTTCCAATTTTGGCTATTCTGTGAAACAAATAAAAGCTGCATGACCCTTGCCAGTGCACTTCCGGTTGGTACTTCCGATTTTCTTTAATGTATTGCAAATCTAATTCGTAGTTATAATACTGAAAATGTGAACGAATTTTGTTTAGCCATTTATAAGTTATGTAAGATTGACATTTCGTGGTTTTCAGCCATAATTCGCCGATTTTTCAGCAAAATCATTTAAACTTGCACATTTGACATTCCCTTAGTGCGCCGCAACGTTCCAGAACACTTCTGTCAAATCGGACAGAAAAAGGGTAATGAAAAGAAAAAGGGAAAAAAGAAGAATGTTTACGAATGCTTAGATGCTTAGGAAGAATCCTAATAATAAAAACGACACAAAACAACTGATGTTAAATTGTTCTTTCGCATGTGAAGATTAATGTGTCCAATGTTTGCTGCTTTTGCTGTTGTTGTTGTTGCTGTCTTTGCTGCTAATGATGTTGAATTGCTGTTTTTTTCTTCTGTTTGTTGCTGTTGCTGTTGCTGTTGCTGTTGCTGTTGCTGTTGTTGTTGATGTTCTTCTTCTTCTTCTTCTTCTTCTTCTTCTTCTTCTTCTTCTTCTTCTTCTTCTTCTTCTCCTCCTCCTCCTCCTCCTCCTCCTCCTCCTCCTCCTCCTCCTCCTCCTTCCTCTTCTTTCTTCTTCCTCCTCCCCCTCTCCTCTTCCTCCTCCTCCTCCTCCTCCTCCTTCTTCTTCTTTTCCTTCTCCTTCTCCTCCTTCTCCTCCTTGTTGCTGTTGTTGTTTTTGTTGTTGTTATTTTTGTTGTTGTTGTTGTTGTTGTTGTTCTTGTTTTTCTTCTTCTTTTCCTCCTCGTCTTCTTCTTCATTTCCTCCCCCATCTCCATTTTCTTCTTGTCCCCCTTCTCTCCTCCCCCTCCTCCTCCTTCTTCAGAGATGTTGGCTATGCTTCATTAGACTGCTCTGTGATAACCTATGGGAGCGGTCTGCTTGCTGTATGCCTCAGTGATGTCTCCAACAGTTGACAACATTATTCCAGCTAGATCCCGTTCTCTGTCGGACGGGTGTCGATAATGGGAACGATGCATTGGGTGAAACACCCAACCACGTTTCGCCCAGTAATGTTTTGCCCAAATTCGTTTTTTACTTTGTCAACGTTTTGCCCATTTCACGAAATTCCGTGTTGCGGAATCATGTTTCGCCTAATTGCGTTTCAGTGAAATCATGTTTTGCCGAAAGCCGTGCATTTTACACAAGTCTCTTTACACAATTACATCCCACACAGCTTTGTTTAATCAAGTTTAACCCAATTGATGACAACCACAACGACGATATTAACGACGACGAAGGCGACAATGACAGTAATGATAGGCTTTGTAGATAGGAAATGAATGAAGAATGTGGACTAAAGTCTATATAGATCAAACTCACACGATAATTCCCTCGAGAGTGATTTCTGCATGCCTAAAACAAAATCTAATGTTTTGGTAAGCTTACCTCTGCCAATGGGGCTATGTTTTGGTGTTGTTGATTTTTGTTTTGGTGTTTGTTTACCTAGCCGTTTATTTGGCTATTAATTGTGTCCACTTGTTTATTTATGATATGACTTTAACAAAAAGCTGTGAAATGGTGTTGATGAAATGTTACGGAGGCTTATGGTGCTGCACTAAAACTTTCCACGCATTTTATTCTCCTAATGTAGACTACTATTCGGATGCAGGCATAGTTATTGTGTTTCATTTACTTTATACTGTTTCATCTTCATTTTCAATTTTTTTAAATGTAGTTTCGTTCAAGTCGAGGCGGGTTTTGACTAAAGTCTTCTTCTTTTATTTTTCGCCACGTTGGCCTACATAATAAAAATAATTTAAAAAAAACCACAAAAAAACGTCCTTACATTTTGGCGAAATTGTGTCTTTGCTTTGTGTGTCTTACGTACTTTAAATCATCCGTTTAAAACTTGAAAGTTGTTTGGATTATCGTCAGGACAACTGACAAGGAATTTACATTTTATACGTTTTATTTTGCGTTGAACGGCCCCCGCCTTTGCAAATATAGGCCTAAGAGCGGCGTCAACAATGGGAAAATGTTTCCTGACAGAAGTCTTCACTGGTGTTTTCCAGGTCTCAAAATGATGATAACGTGGGGTTTTTTTAGCTAGTAAGTTTATTAATGTTATCCGTACACTACGTGTCGATCCCAATGCGATACGATTTGACATTTGCGAGGCATGATTCTCGTGAAATGCAACTGTGTAAATGAAACTGATGAAGTCCTACCAGTTTTGTTTACTATATTATTTTGCAGTCCCGGTAGGTCTACACGGATCTGATTAAATATCTGTATTTTTTGTATCAGTCATTTTATTTGATTCATGTACTGGGGTCTACTTGAGTATTGTGAGCGAAAACAGTAGAATGATCCTTAGAGGGAAGTATTTCATGTGAATCATGACTCACAGACATCGTCACAATCGCATCGCATTAAGATCGAATCGTACGTAATATGTGACCCAGCACCACGAAAGGGATATTAAGTGTCAAACTGACCATTCTGAGAACATTATACAAGTGGAAACCTCAGACAATTCTCATTATAATGCTACAAGACCCATTCTTGTATCTTTTCCGTTCCAGAGTTACGAGCATTTAAAGTTAGTAGGGTGAGCGTCGGCCATTTTGAGAAAACACATTCTAAAGTCTAGCCTAGCTGAAGAAAATGCAGTGACCTACTTGCTTTAAAGCACTTTTAAGACCATTTAGAGGTCACATTAAAGATTGTCCTTTATAAATATGAAAGATAAGATGTCAGATAACACAATAATACCCATAACTCAAAATTGACAAAAAATGAGAGTTTTGACTTTCAAAGCCTGTTGTCCGAAACTAGCCCAGAGACTTAATGTCCCTTTAGTTTTGTTTTGTCACAAATAGCGGACACTTTACTCTTTTCCACACGTTTATGAAGTGAGCGGAAAACGTTTATTCATGTTGCCCTCTCCCTAAACAAACAAACAAACAAAAACATGATGCAGAAGAAATACATGTAAGCGGATTATATATATGTTTTTTATCACATAATTACTATTTACATAAAGATATTACAGCACACAATATAGTGAGATACAGCCAATTCTTCTTCTTCTTCTGCGCTCCTAAGCCACATGGCCATAATGGGTAAAGCACGCATGTGTCCGGTTTTCAGTTTTCACTGGTCTCCCCACTGTGTGCAGCCGACACATTCCGATTTCGGAGGAGCTCAACGAAGAAACATTATTTGTAAGATTCTTTTGAAAAAAGGCAGGAGAATTGACCAATAAGTCAGAAAGATAGTAAATGATAGAAGGTAAAGGGAAAAGGCAGAGTCAAAGAGAGTGGCAGATTAGAGAAAGTTACAAGCACAGATCTTCCAGAAGGTGGGGGAACTATTTTTACGAAAGATCCCCCCAGTATCCACACGGGGAGAGACTAGAGGAGGGGACAGGGTCGTCCAGCTCCCCATATGGAGGCACGAGGCATCCACCCTCTGCCGGGACAGCCTATTCAAATAATATGTACTTATATATCAAAGCAGTCGTAAGATGCCTACAATTTACCACCTTGTCTATCTATTTTATCAAATTAGGCCTAATGGTAGAGTATGAATAAAGTAAACCCTTCGGTTTGCGCTTGAATTAATAACAATTTGGAAAGTATAATTATCCTCACTGATGGCAACGATCCATGAACTGTTACTGAATTGCTAGCTTTCCAAGAGGGTGCCACAGGTTGGTTCGCTTGTTGAAAGCGTTTTTGAAGATCGTAGCACTTGATACGGGTATATAAGCTATAGTAAACATCATCTCTGCCTCTCATCCACTCTTCTTCAACCACCCTCTGGATCTGTAACGGCCGAGAGAGCTGCAAAGTCCATTTAGATACGACCGTTCTGAGCTGTTACAAATAGTCAGAGCTGTTAATACCGTTGAAACCTGTTACGACCGTTCAGAGCTGTTACGACCGTTCAATATTGCTACGACCATTATGAACTGCAACAACCATTCACAAGTAACGACCTTGATATACCAAGAGTCATGTCTATTAGCTTATCTAAATTCATTTGGGAAAAAAAAATCTTTTTCAGTCTTTGGACCAACAACCTGGAATAGTCTTCCGTTGTATCTCAGAAATATCACCTGCCTTCAAACATTATAGTCAACACTCAAAACCGATCTCTTAAAAAAAAACCAACCCAATTGACGAAAACAAAAACCAGCCATGTTTGTCCTCTTGTGCGCACGCAGACACACTGATGTTTGTATGTGAATGCATGCACGAGTGTATGTGCGCATGCTCGCGCGAGTGTGTAGGGTTTATAATGTGTTGTAGATGGGTGGGTGGGAGTGTTATGTTTATGTATGTGTTTGCGTGTGCGTGTGTGTTTGTGTGACTATGAACTTGTGCGAACATAACTTAATTATGTGTGTGTGTGGGGGGGGGGACAATGAGAGAGAGAGTGAGTGAGTTAGAGAGTGAGAGAGATAGAGGAGAGAGGGAGAGAGAGAGAGAGAGAGAGAGAGAGAGAGAGAGAGAGAGAGAGAGAGAGAGAGAGAGAGAGAGAGAGAGAAGAGAGAGAGAGAGAGAGAGAGAGAGAGAGAGAGAGAGAGAGAGAGAGAGAGAGAGAGAGAGAGAGAGAGAGAGAGAGCTGTAACGAACACTTAGAGCTGTGAAGTCCATGCAAATCTGTTACGACGATTCAGAGCTGTTAAGACCGTTCTGAACTGTAACGACCGTTCATAGCTGTAGCGACTGT
>JAGGCT020000697.1:22500-25000 GCA_017654935.2 Phymorhynchus buccinoides | reverse complement strand
TCTTCCTCTTCTTCTTCTTCTTCTTCTTCTTCTTCTTCTTCTTCTCTTCTTCTTCTTCTTCTTCTTCTTCTTCTTCTTCTTCTTCTTCTTCTTCTTCTTCTTCTTCTTCTTCTTCTTCTTCTTCTTCTTCTTTCTTCTTCTTCTTCTTCTTCTTCTTCTTCTTCTTACTTCTTCTTCTTCTTCTTCTTCTTCTTCTCTTCTTCTTCTTCTTCTTCTTCTTCTTCTTCTTCTTCTTCTTCTTCTTCTTCTTCTTCTTCTTCTTCTTCTTCTTCTTCTTCTTCTTCTTCTTCTTCTGCGTTCCCAGGTCATATGTCGATATTGGGTAAGGTACATTTGTGTCCGGTTTTCAGTTTTCACTGGTCTCCCCGCTGCGCACAGCCGACACATTCCGATTTCGGAGGAGCTCAAAAGGGAACAAATGTATTTGGAAGATTTTTGTTTTAAAAGGCAGGAGAATGGGCCAATAAGTCAGGAAGATAGTAGGCCTAGATGACAGGAAGCAAAGGGAAAAGGCAGAGTCAAAGGGAGTGACAGATCATAGGAAGTTACAAACACAGAACTTCCAGAAGGTGGGGGAACTAATTGTACGAAAGACCCCCCGGTATCCCCACGGGGAGCGACTCGTGGAGGGGGCGGGATCGCCCAGCTCCCCCGTATGGAGGCACGAGGCATCCACCCACTGCCCCAAGTGTTGTTGCTGTTGGTGTTATTTTTTGCTTCTGTTGTTGTGGTTGTTGTTTTTGCTGTTATATCGTCTGGTGCTAAGCGGTTTATGTGTCTCGTCATGGCTTCAAAGGCATTCCTTTTCCTTGGTGCACGTAAGATAGAAGTAAAAAGGGGATATAATATTTTCATAATATAAATGTTTTCATCGTTCTCTCACTAGTTCTGGGTTTTTTTATCTTCTTTTTTTCCCCGTTTTCTTTCATTCTTTACCGCTTTGTCGTTCATATTTTTGGTATGTATTGATGACGTCCAAGGCGAAAAACACACCTGAATAATGTTAATTGTATTGCATAAGAATTGCTAAGAACATTGAACAATTGTTACTATTGGAATATTTTGACTATGATTACATTCTCCGGTAAGCTGTATTGACATATATCTAGTATCTTTGTCATTACGGATAGGGATACACTCTCTCTCACTCTCTCTCTCTCTCTCTCTCTCTCTCTCTCTCTCTCTCTCTCTCTCTCTCTCTCTCTCTCTCTCTCTCTCACTCTCTCTCTCTCTCTCGCCCTCTCTCTCTCTCTCTCTCTCTCCCCCCCCCTCTCTCTCTCTCTCTCTCTCTCTCTCTCTCTCTCTCTCTCTCTCTCTCTCTCTCCTCTCTCTCTCTCTCCAGTGCATGGGAATGCACCTGTCAGCTGATACATGAACTTATGCATTATAAAATGTATTTGGATAACATGTTAGTGCTAAGTGACAGAATATTCACATCTTTTTTTCTGTTTTCATGTAGGCTTATTACATTATGTGTGTATAATTATGCTCATCTTCAATGTTATAGGCCGGGTGTCTGACATTAAGACATTTTTTAGTTTGATCTCTCTCTCTCTCTCTCTCTCTCTCTCTCTCTCTCTCTCTCTCTCTCTCTCTCTCTCTCTCTCTCTCTCTCTCTCTCTCTCTCTCTCTCTCTCTCTCTCTCTCTCTCTCTCTCTCTCTCTCTCTCTCTCTCTCTCTCTCTCTCTCTCTCTCTCTCTCTCTCTCTCGTCAGTGCATCAGAATGCACCCGCATAAGGCGCTATATCTTACATGTTTTTAGTTTGGTTTGGAATGGAGTCCGTCAGTCGAGGTATCGCTCTCGTCTGTGAACGTGTGTGGCAGCATAGTCATGGTGATAATTTTTTGTAGTAGTAATTTAGAAAGGATGCAGGAAAACAATACCCAGACGAGGTCGGTAGGTAGTAGAAGGTTTTACGTCCTCATAGCAGTTGCTCTTAGGGACAAGTAATTCTGGTGCTGTAGTCTTCGATGTAGCAGGTACACCTGGTATTAGGTTCATCAACGTTGGTCTTGTGAAAGGGTCGGTTGGGAGCATCGAGGTACTTTTCTACTTCTATGGTTGGGAGGCGCTGTAGTAAACTCAGTGGGAGTCTTGGCGTAGACTCGCCTCGTGACCCAGAAGAGTCTAAACGTTCGGCTTTATTCTCTGCACCCCCTCCGTCCCTCATAACACCCCCATACCACTCCCCTCAGCCAACGCTATTCTACACCAAAACTAGTTATATGTGCGTCTGTTATTCAAAGTAGAACCATTGCAGTGGGTCCCAGCACACTGTGGGATCCATGGCAATGAGCAGGCGGACAGGCTGGCAAAGGAGGGAGGGCAACTGGAACAAGAGGACAGACAGGTCTCCTATTCTGAGGAAAAGACTGTCATCAAAGCCCTGTCCCATAAGACATGGAGAAAGCTCCATCCAAAATTAAATCCGGCTGATCCCTACCACAAGCTCAGCAGAACGGACCAGGTCATCCTGATCAGGCTGAGAACAGGGCACAA
>JAGGCT020000697.1:2500-17500 GCA_017654935.2 Phymorhynchus buccinoides | reverse complement strand
CACACACACACACACACACACACACACACACACACACACACACACACGGACGGACAATTGGCTTTTTACTATATGATGATGTACGCTGGTACACAGTTCTCTAATAGCAATTGTCCTCTTTTGTTGTCTCTTCTTTGACAATCATTATTTGATGGAAACAGGTCCCAAACTGTTTGCTTAAGGCCCGTGTACACATTAACGTTACGATATTCACAAAATATATATGAATATGTATATTTATTTCCCCATGGCAACGCAGTGAGTTTTCAGTAATATTACAATTGGCCTAACACTGTGTTGCCATGGGGAAATAGATATACATTTTGTTAATCTATTTCCCCATACCAACAGGGTTAGGCTACCTGTAATAAAAAAAAAAAATATGACTTAAACTCACTGTGTTGCCATGGGGAAATAGTGATTTTTTGTGAATATTGTTAACGTGTACACAGACCTTTAGATATACACCAGTGTAAAATGGAGCTGGTCAAGGATGATAATTGAAGTCTGCAGCAATTAGATTACTTAAAACACCGTGACAACGCGATTACAAAATGCCACTAGCTTAGCTAGTCACTATCTGTTAATAAAGTATAACTGTGAGGATCAGCACTTAACGCGTCAAGCAATCGCAAAATACCATGCTGAGGATCGTACAGATGGGACGGGAGTGACGAATCTACATGTTTGTCGAAAAAGCATTTGGATATCATAGGTACCAAATCGCGGAAAGGGCAACGTTTCCAGAGTAAACATTATGTGTCCATATTGTTTTTGTAAGCATAAACGTTTTAGTTTTTAGATTAGTACCATTTATTGTTCATGCTCTCTCTTGCTCTCTCTCTCTCTCTCTCTCTCTCTCTCTCTCTCTCTCTCTCTCTCTCTCTCTCTCTCTCTCTCTCTCTCTCTCTCTCTCTCTCTCTCTCTCTCTCTCTCTCTCTCTCTCTCTCTCTCTCTCTCTCTCTCTCTCTCTCTCTCGCATGTTCCAAGGTGAGATCTTTAAAAAAATAAAGTAATAGTTATTCTCAAAGAGAGCGCATTAAGCCCCTGCCGACGTTCTGTCTGGAACTATTTGGTCCCTGTTCTTTGCTACAGCCTGAAGCCTCGAGAGGGTAAGAAGAGGCACCGAGGTCCCGGTGTAGGTGATAAAAGAAACATGTTTTTTCCAGACATACTTATGTTTTTTTGTTCTTATTCTTCTTATTTCACCTGTACACTTGTTGCCCGAAGCATCTCTCTAGAGGCAAAAAAACTAAAACTCTTCAAGTTCAGAGCATAAGTGTAACTCAAGTGGCAGAGAGCGAGAAGGTGGGGGGGGGGAGAGTGAGAGAGAGTGAGAGAGTGAGAGAGAGAGAGAGAGAGTAAGAGAGAAAGAGGGAGAGAGAGAGAGAGGGTGGGAGAGAGAGATGGGGAGAGAGAGAGAGACAGACAGACAGACAGACAGACAGAGACAGAGAGATAGAGGCAGACAGAGAGAGACAGGGAGAGAGAGTAAGTGAGAGACAGAGAGAGACAGGGAGAGATAGTAAGACAGACCGATGGATAGACAGAAGGACAAACATAGTCAGGGACAGAGAAAATGAAAGACAGTGGACAGTCAGGCGCAAAACGCATACACACAGAGAGATACTAAGACACAGAAAGTGAAAGGGGAAGAAAAACTGAGGGAGAGTCTAAAGACATAGACAGAGAGATAGTAAGACACAGAAAGGGAAAGAGGGGGAAAAACTGAGGGAGAGTCTAAAGACATAGAGAGATACTAAGACACAGAAAGTGAAAGGGGGGGGGGGGGGGGGAAACTGAGGGAGAGTCTAAAGACATAGACAGAGAGATAGTAAGACACAGAAAGGGAAAGGGGGAGAAAAAACTGAGGGAGAGTCTAAAGACATAGAGAGATACTAAGACACAGAAAGTGAAAGGGGGGGGGGGGGGGAAAAAAACTGAGGGAGAGTCTAAAGACATAGACAGAGAGATAGTAAGACACAGAAAGGGAAAGGGGGAAAAAAAACTGAGGGAGAGTCTAAAGACATAGACAGAGAGATAGAGACACAGATAGTAAGAGACAGAAGAGATACTAAGACACAGAAAGGGAAAGGGGGGGGGGGGAAACTGAGGGAGAGTCTAAAGACATAGACAGAGAGATACTAAGACACAGAAAGTGAAAGGGGGGGGGGGGGGGGGGGGGGGGGGGGAACAGAGGGGGGAGTCTAAAGACATAGACAGAGAGATACTAAGACACAGAAAGGAGAGGGAGAGTCTAAAGACATAGACAGAGAGATAGTAAGACACAGAAAGTGGGAAAGGGGGAAAAAAAACTGAGGGAGAGTCTAAAGACATAGACAGAGACTAGACAGAGTTAGAGACAGCGAGACAGAGATAGAGACAGAAAGACAGAGATAAAGAAACGGAGACACAGAAAGAGGAAAATGGTACGGAAAAACAGAAAAGCTTAGGCTAAATCACCAAGATGGGTGATCATTTAGGAACTCAGTATAATAAACTAGATCCTAAAAACAGAAGGTTGAGTTGCATAGGCCCTATGAAGCAATTCTTAAAGGGGCACCCTGACGGATGAGTTTTCGCAAGAAACACGTCCAGATCACCAGGAAAACACCCTTTACAGAGATCGCAACACTCACTTTGCTCTGGTTTCCCAGAAATCAAGCCGTCAAAAAGGCGATTCCTCCTTGGCGGAGGTGTTGGAAGTCAAATTCTTTCACCCAAAGAGAAGGCGTTTGCCGTCTCTTTTTGAATGGCCGCCTGTGTTTAGACCAAATCGTTTGCACGAACGTTTCGCAATACAAGCCTTTTTCTTTTCTTTTGAATTGTATACAGTTTATCTAAAGGAGTTTTGCTCACAACAAAGGAAATAGCTCTTCTTTTTTTTTTTTACTGCACTACAAAAAAAGAAAACGCTTCAACCACAATGAGTGACCTCCACCCACCCCATCCACAATGGCTACTCTCTCCGGCATCTCCGCCAAGGAAGAATCGCCATTTTGACGGTTTAATTTCTAAGAAACCAGAGTGAGTGTTCCGATCCTTGAAAAGGCGGTCTTTCTGGTGATCTCGACGTGTTTCTTGCTAAACACTCATCCGTCCGAGTCCACCTTTAAGAATAGCAAATAGTCGGAAACGTGCTGTCGATTATCACAAGCTATAACCGTTCGATTATTTAGACTGCCAGAGGAAAGTTAAACCATGCATAATGAATAGGGGAGGCAGTAGAAAGAAAGAAGTGAGGCTCCTCCTGGAAATGAGTTAGCTTTCGGAGTAAGTCTAAGTGCAACCAAAAAGCCTGAATATACAAAGAGCTCGCAACCTGCAGCTGACTGAAACCCGGCTTTACCCAACTCCCATCCTTTCACCTACACTGCAGCTGGGGATCATTGTGAACTCACTCACTGCCTACAACAACACTAACACTTCCCACCTTCCACCTTTTCACCTTCCATCCAGGTGGGAAGTGAGAAAGTTGGCTTCATTCTTTGCGAGGTTTGTTTTTGTTAGCTGCGAAGTTATCACTCTTTGTAACGCCTTCTCTTTGGGTGAAATAATTTGACTTCCAGCAAAAACAGAAGGTTGAGTTGCATAGGCCCAAAGTGTGTGCCAAAGAGGAATCGACGATTTGATTTCTAGGAAACCAGAGCAAAGTGAGTGTTGCAATCTCTGTAAAGGGTGTTTTCCTGGTGATCTGGACGTGTTTCTTACAAAAACTCATCCGTCAGGGCGGCCCTTTAAAACTTATGTCTCCGTCGCCAACCCGGAGACACGTAATCTTATTGCGCGCGTGCACATATTTATAGCTCTAATAAATGCCTGCGGCCGCGCTATGAAACATAAATCACCCCAGTGATGCAAATATGATGCTTTAAAATGTCGCCTGCGCTAAAACGAAACCATACAATTAAGAACCCCAGAGTGCACTAGACCAAAAAGCCTGAATATCCAAAGAGCTCGCACTCCGCAGCTGACTGAAGCCGGCTTTTGTTTTTTAACTCCCATCTTTTCGCCTACACTACAGCTGGGGATCATTGTGAACTCACTCATTGCCTATAACAGCACTAACACTTCCCACCTTCCACCTTTTCACCTTCCAGGTGGGAAGTGAGAAAGTTGGCTTCACTCTTTGCGAGGTTTGTTAGCTGCGAAGCTATCACTCTTTGTAACGTTTAGGCTTTTGGCCTGCTTCAATGTGTAACCTTTACCGACATAATAAATATAATTAATTAATTATTGCGTCGCGTGAAATGATAAGTAGGGTATTTATGTCACGAGACAAAGTTTAACTCTTCAAAGTTTCAGCAGAATTAAGTTTAGTTTAAGTATATTCAATATCGCCAATGTGAGAAATTAGGCGTTTTTGTTTTTTGTAACCTTTTAACGAATAACTTATAAGTCCTAGTGTAACGTCCGTGTTTGCACATGCCTGCACACTCTGGTTTCTCTTCAACAAACAAGAACATAATTATTTCGCCTTTTATCAATCAATCAATATTTTTATTGTCCAGTTTACAGGAAATTCTTTTTGTAGCGATACAAAATCAACAAAACAACACAACAAGACAGAGACATAGTAACTATACACTCAAGTACTTAATACAGATCTGCATTGTTACAAATTCGGGACTTTACTGGTGTTGCACTGCCTCCGGGCATTGCCTCCAGGATCGTTCCCACCATCTTTATATCTATTAATGTCCCATATATGTGTCTGTTCCAGACCGGAGGACGTTAAGCAGAATTCCATCATAATCACATGCCTGCATTGAGATAATAAACTCTCTCTCTCTCTCTCTCTCTCTCTCTCTCTCTCTCTCTCTCTCTCTCTCTCTCTCTCTCTCTCTCTCTCTCTCTCTCTCTCTCTCTCTCTCTCTCTCTCTCTCTCTCTCTCTCTCTCTCTCTCTCTCTCTCTCTCTCTCTCTCTCTCTCTCTCTCTCTCTCTCTCTCTCTCTCTCTCTCTCTCTCTCTCTGAGTGTATGTGTGTGTTCGCGTGTGTGTGAGTGTATGTGTGTGTGCGTGTGTTGTGTGTGTGTGTGTGTGTGTGTGTGTGTGTGTGTGTGCGTGCGTGTGCGTGTGCGCGCGCGCGCGTGTGTGTGTGTGTGTGTGTGTGTGTGTGCAGCGTGTGTGTGTGTGTGTGTGTGTGTGTGTGTGTGTGTGTGTGTGTGTGTGTGTGTGTGTGTGTTGTGTGTGTGTGTGTGTGTGCGTGTGCGTGTAGCGTGCGCGCGTGCGTGTGCGTGTGCGTGCGTGCTTGAATTGCGAATTGCTTATGTTTATAGACATGCGTAATTTTATGCTTTTCTTTTTCGTTTTGATCCCTTAGCATGAAGACTGTAAGTCATTGTCAATAAAATATGTCATTTGTCATTTGTCATATCTCTCTCTCTCTCTCTCTCTCTCTCTCTCTCTCTCTCTCTCTCTCTCTCTCTCTCTCTCTCTCTCTCTCTCTCTCTCTCTCTCTCTCTCTCTCTCTCTCTCTCTCTCTCTCTCGTCTCTCTTCTCTCTCTCTCTCTCTCTCTCTCTATCTCTCTCTCTCTCTCTCTCAGTGCCCGAAAGCGGGTCACGGCGACTCTGTTTACCTCCCTTATGGGGGACAGCGACAAGAATCCATCACTCATACAATATTCATGAGGGCTTATGCGGGTTGGTTAGGTACAGTCACATTTTCAGGCTAAACACGATCGTCTGCATATTTCTTAAGTTCAGTAAGTTAGTAGGGCAGGTCGGCCATGCACCTCGCGTCTCCTTCGTCGACACCTTTGACTTCTAGTACGTTCAGTAGGTCAGCATTAATTTAGCACACAGGAATCCGATTCACCCAAACTTTATAAACCAGGGACGGTATTCATGTCGAGATAGCATGAGACTTAGCATGATGCTAACTTAGAAGCTCTTCCAAAAGTCCTATTAAATCCTATAGGACATTGGAAGAGCTTCTAAGTTAGCATCATGCTAAGTCTCATGCTATCTCGACATGAATACCGTCCCAGGGCCTGTATTCACGTTGAGATAGCATGAGACTTAGCATGATGCTAACTTAGAAGCTCTTCCAAAAGTCCTATTAAATCCTATAGGACATTGGAAGAGCTTCTAAGTTAGCATCATGCTAAGTCTCATGCTATCTCAATGTGAATACAGGCCCAGCCCTACTGTGTTTCGTAGTCAAACAAAAACGCTCTACTGGAACAAACTGTCAACATTTCTTATAGTACTGAATAATTGAACAGCTCTGAACGGTCATTACAATTTCGGACGGTCGTTACAGTGACGGCTCGGTAAGTTCAAAGCTGCTTAGTACAGTCGCTATAGTACTGAATAGTAGTAAAAGCTCTGAATGGACGTTACACTTTCGAACGGTCGTTACAGTGACACCTCTGTAAGGTCAAATCTGCTTAGGACAGTAGGTATAGTGCTGGTAAGTCGCAACAGCTTTGAACGGTCGTTGCATTCCGAACGGTCGTTACAATGACGGCACTGTAACTTCAAAACTACTTAGAACAGTCGTAACAGTAATGAATATTCGTAACAGCTCTGAACTGTCGTTACACTTCCGAACGGTCGTTAAAGTGACGGCTCGGTAAGTTCAAAGCTGCGTAGTACAGTCGTTATAGTACTGAATAGTAGTAAAAGCTCTGCATGGTCGTTACACTTTCGAACGGTCGTTACAGCGACGCCTCTGTAAGGTCAAATCTGCTTAGCGCAGTAGGTATAGTGCTGATAAGTCGTAACAGCTTTGAACGAATAAGCATTCTTTATTTAAACATTTCGAAGCCTTACAGAAACATGTTCTTATTAAAAGTCCTTACACAGAGCGTAATGGTCGTTACACGGATCGTAACAGTCATTACAAGAGCGAATACTCTATACTGAAACGTTTCGAAGCCTTCCAGAGACACATTTTATCATAGTAACATTCCTTACACAGAGCATAACGGACATTACAAAAAGCGTGAATATCGTTACAAGAGCGAATAAGCATTCTTTATTTAAACGTTTCGAAGCCTTACAGAGACATGTTCTCAGCAAAAGTCCTTACACAGACCGTAACGGTCATTACATAGATCGTAACGGTCGTTACAAGAGCGAATACTCTATATTGAAACGTTTCGAAGCCTTACAGAGACCTACTCTTTGTTAGTAGCAGTCCAAACACAGAACGTAACGGTCGTTACAGTCGTTGTAAGAGCAAATACTTTTAGTAGCAATCCTTACACAAGGCGTAATGATCGATACAAAGAGCGTTACAATTCCCTATGTAGAGCGTAACGGTCGTTACAAGATGGAAAACTCAAAGCATATTCTATTGTATTAACAGTCCTTACACAGAGTGTAATCGTCGTTGCAGGAGCGAATACTCTACACGTTTCGAAGCCTTACATAGACGTACGCTGTGTTAGTAACAGTCCATACACATAGCGTAACGGTCGTTACAAGAGCAAATATTCTGTATTGAATCGTTTCGAAGCCTTACAGAGACATAGTCTACTTTAGTAACAGTCCTTACCCAGATGGTAACGACCGTTACGCTCTGGTTAAGGACTGTTACTAAGGTAGACTATGTCTCTATAAGGCTTCGAATCGATTTTAAATACAGAGTATTCCCTCTTGTAACGACCGTTACGCTCTATGTAACGACCGTTACGCTCTGGGTAAGGACTGTTACTAAGGTAGACTATGTCTTTGTAAGGCTTCTCAACGTTTCAATGAAGAGTATTCCCTCTTGTAACGACCGTTACGCTCAATGTAACGACCGTTACGCTCTGGTTAAGGACTGTTACTAAGGTAGACTATGTCTCTATAAGGCTTCGAATCGATTCAATACAGAATATTCGCTCTTGTAACGACCATTGCAATCTATGTAACGACCGTTACGCTCTGTGTAAGGACCTTTACTAAGAACATATCTCTGTAAGGCTTTGAAGCGTTTAAATAAAGAGTATTCCCTCTTGTAACGACCGTTACGCTCAATATAACGACCGTTACGCTCTGGTTAAGGACTGTTACTAAGGTAGACTATGTCTCTATAAGGCTTCGAATCGATTTTAAATACAGAGTATTCCCTCGTGTAACGACCGTTACGCTCTATGTAACGACCGTTACGCTCTGGGTAAGGACTGTTACTAAGGTAGACTATGTCTCTGTAAGGCTTCTCAACGTTTCAATGAAGAGTATTCCCTCTTGTAAGGACCGTTACGCTCAATGTAACCACCGTTACGCTCTGGTTAAGGACTGTTACTAAGGTAGACTATGTCTCTATAAAGCTTCGAATCGATTCAATACAGAATATTCGCTCTTGTAACGACCATTGCGATCTATGTAACGACCGTTACGCTCTGTGTAAGGACCTTTACTAAGAACATGTCTCTGTAAGGCTTTGAAGCGTTTAAATAAAGAATGCTTATTCGCTCTTGTAACGATATTTACTCTTGTAATGACCGTAGTGATCTGTGTAACGACTATTACGCTCTGTGTAAGGACTTTTACTAAGAACTGTCACTGTAAGGCTTCGAGACGTTTAAATAAAGAATGATTATTCGCTCTTGTAAGGATATGTACGCTTTTTGTAATGACTGTTATGTTCTGCCTAAGGAATGTTACTAAGATAGAATGTGTCTCTCTATGGCTTCTAAGTCTTTCAATACGGAGTATTCCCTCTTGTAACGACCGTTACGCTCTATGTAACGACCGTTACGCTCTGGGTAAGGACTGTTACTAAGGTAGACTATGTCTCTGTAAGGCTTCTCAACGATTCAATGAAGAGTATTCCCTCTTGTAACGACCGTTACGCTCAATGTAACGACCGTTACGCTCTGGTTTAGGACTGTTACTAAGGTAGACTATGTCTCTATAAGGCTTCGAATCGATTCCATACAGAATATTCGCTCTTGTAAGGACCGCTACGATCTATGTAACGACCCTTACGCTCTGTGTAAGGACCTTTACTAAGAACATGTCTCTTAAGGCTTTGAAACGTTTGAATAAAGAATGCTTATTCGGTCTTGTAACGATATTTACTCTTGTAATGACCGTAGCGATCTATGTAACGACCGTTACGCTCTGTGTAAGGTCCTTTACCAAGAACATTGAAACGTTTAAATAAAGAATGCTTATTCGCCCTTGTAACGATATTTACTCTTGTAATGACCGTAGCGATCTGTATAACGACCATTACGCTCTGTGTAAGGACTTTTACCAAGAACTGTCACTGTAAGACTTCGAGACGTTTAAATAAAGAATGATTATTCGCTCTTGTAACGATATTTACGCTTTTTGTAATGACTTATGTCCTGCCTAAGGAATGTTACTAAGATAAAATCTGTCTCTGTAAGGCTTCTAAGCGTTTCAATACAGAGTATTCCCTCTTGTAACGACTGTTACGCTTTATGTAACGACCGTTACACTCTGGGTAAGGACTGTTTCTAAGGTAGACTATGCCTCTATAAGGCTTCGAATCGATTCAATACTGTGTAAGGACCTTTACTAAGAACATGTCTATGTAAGGCTTTGAAACGTTTAAATAAAGAATGCTTATTCGCTCTTGTAACGATATTTACTCTTGTAATGACCGTAGCGATCTGTGTAACGAACATTACGCTCTGTGTAAGGGCATTTACTACGAACTGTCTCTGTAAGGCTTCGAAACGTTTAAATAAAGAATGCTTATTCGCTCTTGTAACAATATTTACCCTTTTTGTAATGACTGTTATGTTCTGCCTAAGGAATGTTACTGAGATAGAATGTGTCTATGTAAGGCATCTAAGCGTTTCAATACAGAGTATTCCCTCTTTTAACGACCGTTACGCTTTATGTAACGACCGTTACGCTCTGGGTAAGGACTGTTACTAAGGTAGACTATGTCTCTGTAATGCTTCTCAACGTTTCAATGAAGAGTATTCCCTCTTGTAACGACCGTTACGCTCCATGTAAGGACCGTTACGCTCTGGTTAAGGACTGTTACTAAGGTAGACCATGTCTCTATAAGGCTTCGAATCGATTCAATACAGAATATTCGCTCTTGTAACGACCGTCACGATCTATGTAACGATCGTTACGCTATGCGAAAGGTCCTTTGCTAAGAACATGTTTATGTAACGCTTTGAAGCGTTTAAATAAAGAATGCTTATTCGCTCTTGTAACGATATTTACTCTTGTAATGACCGTAGCGATCTGTGTAACGACCATTACGCTCAGTGTAAGGACTTTTACTAAGAACTGTCTCTGTAAGGCTTCGATACGTTTAAACAAAGAATGATGTTTCGCTCTTGTAACGATCTTTACCCTTTTTGTAATGACTGTTATATTCTGCCTAAGGACTGTTACTAAGCGTAAGGCTTCTAAGCGTTTCAATAGAGTATTCCCTCTTGTAACGACCGTTACGCTCAATGTAACGACCGTTACGCTCTGGCTATGGACTGTTACTAAGGTAGACTATGTCTCTATAAGGCTTCGAATCGATTCAATACAGAATATTCGCTCTTGTAACGACCGTTACGATCTATGTAACGACCGTTACGCTCTGTGTAAGGACCTTTACTAAGAACATGTCTCTGTAAGGCTTTGAAACCTTTAAATAAAGAATGCTTATTCGCTCTTGCCAACAATATTTATGTCTCTATAAGGCTTCGAATCGATTCAATACAGAATATTCGCTCTTGTAACGACAGTTACGATCTATGTAACGACCATTACGTTCTGTGTAAGGACTTGAACTAAGAAAATGTCTCTGTAAGGCTTCGAAACGTTTAAATAAAGAATGCTTATTCGCTCTTGTAACAATATTTACGCTTTTTGTAATGACCATTATGCTCTGTGTAAGGAATGTTACTAAGATAAAATGTGTCTCTGTAAGGCTTCGAAACGTTTCAATATAGAGTATTCGCTCTTGTAATGACTGTTACGATCTGTGTAACGACCGTTGCGCTCTGTGTAAGGACTTTTAGTAAGAACATGACTCTGTAAGACTTCGCAACGTTTCAATACAGAGTAATCCCTCTTGTAACGACCGCGCTATGCTCTATGTAACGACCGTAACGCTTTGTGTAAGGACTGTTGCTAAGATAGACTATGTCTCTGTTAGGCTTCGAAACGATTCAATACAGAACATTCGCTCTTGTAACGGCCGTTACGATCTATGTTATGACCGTTACGCTGTGTATGGACTGTTACTAAAATATAATATGTCTATGTAAGGCTTTGAAACGTTTCAATATAGAGTATTCGCTCTTGTAATGACTGTTGCGCTCTGTGTAAGGACTTTTACTTAAAACATGTCTCTGTAAGGCTTCGAAACGTTTAAATAAAGAATGCTTATTCGCTCTTGTAACTATAGGGACGAAAATGGTAGAATTGGGAAACTCACCCGGGTTTGGCATGGGTGATCACAGTGGAAAAGGGGAACAAGCCAGCTTTCCGCTCGTAGAGCTTTCATCAGACTGGGAGTTAGTGGGGAGAGAGACAGAGTTTAAAAGCAAGACAACAACACAAAACTGAATAGAGCTCAGAATGAAAAGAGAGGGTTAATTGAGGTTAAAGGTAGTGTGATTAGAAATCATGAATAAATGAGACAGTGAAAGTAAAAAGACTGAATTAATGGGAAAGGGGTATGATGGTAGTGGTTTGAGGAAGCAGGGTGTGAACACACACACACACACACACACTTGTAACGATCTTTACGCTTTTTGTAACGACTGTTATGCTCTGTGTAAGGAATGTTACCAAGATAGAATGTGTCTCTGTAAGGCTTCGAAACGTGTCAATATAGAGTATTCGCTCTTGTAACGACCGTTACGCTCTATGTAGCGACCGTTATGGTTTGTCTAAGGACTGTTACTAAGATAGGATGTGTCACTGTAATGATTTGAAACGTTTCAATACAGAGTATTCGCTCTTGTAACGACCGTTACGATCTATGTAACGACCGTTACGCTCTGTGCAAGGACCTTTACTAAGAACATGTCTCTGTAAGGCTTTGAAACGTTTAAATAAAGAATGCTTATTCAACGTAAGGAAGATTGGCAGTCACTGGACAGCATTATATTAATGAATCTACTCTTTGAAACACTTTTTAGGTAAATATCTACACTATTGACACTAGTATAAATAATACTTAAACAAACAAACCAACAAACAAAAACGTTTGTGGTCAAATATCCATGCCGCTGATCCCATGGTTGTAGTTTGTTTGGCATTAATTGCAGAGCATACACACTTTCCTGCATTGAGCCCTCACATCCTTGTTACCATAAAGAGTGGTTTTCCTAGTTACATTTTCTAAGAGGTGATACCATTATAGCACACTGCATTCCCCTTTTCCTCTGTTTTTGTTTGTTTTGTTTTTTGTTATTCCATGCAAAGTAAGATTACATTAGGTATTATTAGGTATTAGGCACGTTATAGTCACAGAGGTGTCTCTGTGAAATTTGGGTTGCTTCCTCTTGGAGAGCGCGTCGCAGCCAGATGCGCGCCACCATTTTTTTGGTTGCATGCGATTTTTGTGAAACTAATGAAGAAGGTACGTGTACATTTTGACCAAATGACAACTTTTTCGTAGCCACTGGGTTTAACGTGTGCTAAATGCATGGGCACACGGGACCTCGGTTTATCGTCTCATCCGAAAGACCCCACGTTCAGACCGTAAGGCCTAGTGCAAAGTGGAGAGGAAAAAAATCCCCTGTACCCAGGTTCGACACGAAGGCGAATGCGAAACCAACCAACCCCCCCTCCCCCTCTCTCTCTCTCTCTCTCTCTCTCTCTATGTGTGTGAAAGGAGTCTCTCTCTCTCTCTCTCTCCTCTTTGGATTTCTTACATCCCTCCCTCCCTTTTGAACCTTTGAGTCCCTTTTGTCCCTTCCCTCTCCACTCCCATTATTTCCCTGATGAAAATAAGCTCTCTCTCTCTCTCATTACAAATTTCGAGTTCGAGTTCGAGTTCTCCCAGTTCTCTCTCTCTCTCTCTCTCTCTCTCTCCTCTCTCTCCCTCTCCTCTCTCTCTCCCTCTCTCTCTCTCTCCCCCTCCCTCCCTCCCTCTCTCTCTCTCTCTCTCTCTCTCTCTCTCTCTCTCTCTCTCTCTCTCTCTCTCTCTCTCTCTCTCTCTCGTCTCTCTTTTTTGTTTTTTTTATTGGACAAGATTGTAACCATACCCTACCCCAACATCTTCCTTTTTGTTTTGCACCATCTACCTATACCAGCCGGCTTCCGAACAGTATTCTTTCGCAATCTCCCAACAATGCAGAAACAGAGGGAAAACTGTTGTCCCCGTTTTTCACCCGGGTATCCCAACAACATTCCTTCCCTTATCCTCCATATTATTATTATATTTTTTTTTTTAAAGCTCATCTCATTGACGTCTATATATATCTGAAGACGAGGAGTGCAAGCGGAAATCGCAGTAGACTGGTGACGTCAGATGGTTCTGGGTTTTTACAAAGCTTGGATCGGCTTGTGCACGAAGCCGGGTGAAGAAGAAGGAAGACCAGAGCCAGTGATTTCAATGAAAGGGAAGGGGGGGGGGGGGAAGATTGAACGAAACAATCACTGATGACGCTTATTGCAACGGTACCACTGGATCGTTTAGCACCGAGTAAAGGTGCTTTAAAAGAAAGAAATCAGAACAATCTTGTACTTTAAGCACCCACTATCACATTTTCGCATTGAAAAAAGTTGGTAAAGAAAGTTTCGTTCAGAAGCAAACATCCTCTCAGATGTCAGATTATTTTCATGCAACTGAAAGAATCGGACTTTTAGATCGAGTTTCGTAAACATCAAATGGGATGTTTAGAGTACAACTTCGAACGAATCAGCCAGAAAGCAATGATTGTCAAAATAAATGGAAAAGATTGTCTTTCACCAGTTGAGATGGTCAAACCAGGGGGGGGGGGGGGGGGGGGGGGGGGTGGGGGGGTGAATAGGAGGTGGGGGGAGAGTAGACGGCAGCATGGACAAGACCAACAATTTAACGTAGAAAGGGGAGTAAAGGCCCAGTCACACTGCATACGATTTGACCCCAATACGACACGATTGTGACGATGTCTGTAAGTCGTGATTCATGTGAAATGCTTTCGTCTAAGCAAATAATTCTTATATTTTCGTTCACAATACTCAAGTAGACCCCCATACATGAATAATAAAACAAATGTCTGATAAAAAAAATTAAAAAAACCCACAAAAACAGATATTGCATCAGATTCGTGTACGCGGGACTACAAAATACAGTGAACAAAACTAGTAGGATTTCACCAGAATTCATTTAGCCCTTTCACCGCCAAAGTCGCATTTTAGCACCACAGTGATTTAACACCTATGTCACTAAAAGGCATCAAATTGGGGTCTGTTATCCAAAGACCCTATTGTCTTAGTTTTGGGAAGCAAGGGTAGACCTTATTTTATATATGTCACAGAAGAATCCCCAATACTGCAGATGGATTTAGTTCTCTACCCATGTAAATTTAATGGACCTTTTAAAAAAAAAAAAGAAATATGGCTGGCGGTGAAAGGGTTAGACAGTTGAATTGCACGAGAATCATGCCTCACAAATGTCAACTCGCATCGCACTGGGATCGAACTGTATGTTGTGTAGCGGCCCCTTAACCATTTCACCGCCAGCCATGTTTCAGCCAAAATGTTCCATTAAATTTACCTGGGTAGAGAACAAAATCCATCTGCAGTATTGCGGATTCTTCTGTGCCATATATAAAATAAGGTCTATCCTTACTTCCCCAAAACTCAGACAATAGGGTCTTTGAATAATAGACCCCAAATGTGATGCCTTTTAGTGACATAGGTGCTAAATCACTGTGGTGCTAAAATGCGAATTTGGCGGTGAAAGGGTATAGAAGTATTTGAGAGGGGGTAGATTTGGGGAAAGGTTTAAGAAAAGGGGTACAGCCTTTTGGCGGTGTGCAGAAATGTAGGGATGATAGTCAGCGGAAGATTTCTGTATGAGGTGACCTCGACTTTTCTGCAAAATGTCGTTTTCTTGGCGTAGCACTGAGAAAAACACAC
>JAGGCT020000696.1:0-25000 GCA_017654935.2 Phymorhynchus buccinoides | reverse complement strand
GCATGAAGCCTGAATTCAGGCAGTTTGATACATGTTCAGGCAGTGGTCTGGGTGAAAACAAGGCTCTTTACAGAACCAAGCTCTTGAAATGATCATTATTTCAAGGGTTGTGATAAAAAGTTCAGGCAAAAGATTTGGTCACCGCATGCACCCATGGGTACAGTACATGTAAGTGTTTTGCTATGATTGCAGGAACATGAGGCTTTAGTGAGTCGTCAGGAGCAGCTGCAGCAAACCAAGTACAAGACCCAGGAACTGGAGAGGATGGGCCTGCGAAACCAGAGCCTGCAGAACAAGCTGTCTGCTGCCGACAGCGAGAAATCCATCCAGACCAGCATGCTCAAGCAGAGGGACATGCAGATCACCAGTCTGGAGGAGTCCCTCACGTCAGTGAAGCTTTTGTATTATCTATTTTATAATGCAGTGGAATCTCCCTATTGCGACCTTGAAAAATCATCCAAAATAAGGTCTTGTAAAGGAGGGGTCTCATTAGGGAGGTTGGCGCCGTAGACGAGTAGATCAGTTCCGTTCCGTTTATGTTGCCACTTGACTTGCCCACTTCACTTTCTCTCACTCTCTCTTTCTCAATCAGCACGATCTGTTACCTATTTATTGATTCAATCTTTCCTAGATTGATTGTTAGCGTGATTTCACGATCGAAAGGGCTACTTTACCTCTTGTATTTTCTTCAATCACTTTGATTCACTGTTAAAAGGTCTGCTTCCTTTGATTTCGCATTAAATGGACACCATTTTTCTATGACTTTTTCAGCCTTTCGCAAGGGACATCACTCTTGCGCAGTGTTAAGGGACTTAGCTCTTCACAATGTTTTCATTCTGCTCACTTCCGATGGTGATTTGGCTGATCGATTTTTGACAATTCTCACTTGTTTTAGTGCGGTATAGGTCAAGATGTGCCACCCCCCCTACATTTCTCGGTTAATTCCATTTTTCAGTTTTTGCCTTTCTTACCAAACATGAAGATGTATTTTATGAACATTTTCAGCTAATTATCTTTCTTCAATAATTAATTGCTGTCATGATAAAGGCCATTATCTAATAGGACCCCCCCCCCCCCCCCCCCCCCCCCCCCCCCGATGTACTGCAGTACACCGCGGCATTTATCACAGTCGTGGTTCATTGCGTTTTTCCGTCTTATAGGGGGGATAGGGTTAGGGTTAGTATTCCAAAAAGATAATTAGCTGAAAAGGTTAATAAAATACAGCTCTATGTTTGGTAAGAAAGGCAAAAACGGAAAAATGGAATTAACCGAGAAATACAGGGGGGGTGGCACATCTTTACCTTTACCTTTAGTGCGTTTTTTAGTCAGTCACCAGCCGATTTTTGTGCAAAAGTTGTACAGTGGAACCTCCCTTATAAGAGCTTCAAAAACCATCCAAAATGAGGTCTTATAAGGGAGGTAATTTTAATACTTACAAAGAAGGGCAATGTCTCAGAGAAGTAGATCTTATGTGGGAGGGAGTCTTATAAGGGAGGTTCCACCTGTATTGGACAACAGCTCAGCTGGTCGTAAGTCGAGTTAGGGAGGGAGTCGTAAAAGGAAGTTTATATTTAGTTGATTTATGAAGAGAAAAAAATCGGTCAAAAATGTTCTGGTCATATCAGGGAGGGGGTCATAATAGTGGAGGTCGGATTAAGGGATTGCCCACTGTATATATTGCCCACTCTGTATACTATATATACCATACATGATAAAGGAGTGTGCAATAATGCTCAACTACTTCTCTCCAGTTTTTTTAGATCACATGTCGCTTCAAGGTATTTATTTAGGATCTGTTGCCCATGGATGTACTGTCCTTTATTTTATGAGATGAAAAAATGCTGTTTTTGTGCATGTCAAATTGTTCATGTTGGTGTGGCCAGTATTGCTATCTCTTCACTATTTGGGCTGGTTTGACACCAACAATGTCCCAGAAGGGAAAGAATTAAAGATTAACTGGATTGTGAGATAGATTATTATTATTCACTGTTGTATGACATATAGTCAGTGGCTATAATTTCTGTAAGTTTTGCCAGCAATTCAAAATTTGCTATCATAAATATTAAGATATGTTGATCATAGTTTATTGTTTCTTTATTTCTTTTAGATTTTGTTTGTAAGTGTTTGTGTGTGTGTGTAACAGAATGGGGTGGGGTTATGGTATGGTGGGACAGGAGACTACTGAGAGAAATATGTGAAGGTCAATCTATAACCTAACAAAATACTGAAACCTTTTGTGAGATGATAAATGATTCTGTTTGAAAATTCATTTAAGCATTCCAAAAGCCAATGTTAAGCATTCAAATTAGCTAATGCTTATTTGTAGATTTGTATCATTACATATACGAATATGTACATTTTTACTGAGGAAACAAATCACCCATAGCAAAATATACAATACCTTTAGAGCGTATTTTTTTATACATTATATTTTGTATTTCAACAGGAAAATGAAACAAGCTGCTAGTGAAGTGATGCAACATCTTGAGAAAGGAAGCTCTGAAGTGAAAAACCTTCCCTGCTGTCGAATTTTGCAAGACCTGCTCCAGTCAACCCCTTGCTCCAGGTAAGTTCGCCTTGTCAGGCTAGTTGTGCACGACCTTGTGTCATTAATGTGGAAGATTAGAATGCAGGATTCCCACAAGTCCTGGAAACCTTGAAGACTGGCATGGTCTTTTCCACTTCCAGAGCTTGAAAAGTGCTGACATTTTCCAAATATGATGAACAAAAACCCGAACACCCACGTTGTTGCTGGTAATATTTCGGAAATTTATTGACTTCCCTTTATCAAACACAATCATGGACTGATATTTTCTAAATATGCAGTCCAGATCCAAATTTCAGATTTTCATGATGATTGTGTTTTAGTGCAACATTTACAGTACACCTCTTAGCGTAATTATCCTATTTATAATATTACATGCAGTACTTCCAGTCCTTGAAATTTACTTGCAATGTTCCTGTTAAAATCCCGGGAGAGTCCTGTATTTTTTCTTAAAGAGATCGGTGGGAACGTTGATGTGAATAATGCGGTAGTGGTCTGTGCCTGTTACATAGCTGTCAACCGTTCCTATTTTTTTCAGGAATTTTTTCCTATTTCCAGCCAAGATTCCGGTTTTCCTAATTTCAAAGAAATATACTTGTTTCTGAAATGTGAAACAAAAACAAACAAAAACCTCTCATATACATTGATTTTGATCCACACTGTAGGTTTGTTGACATTGTTTCAATCAATACTTGTGTATTGTTGTTTCTCATGTAAAATACTAATTACAGTAAAACCCGTTTAGTACGAATTCCAGGGGAGAGGGCCAATTTACTCGTTGTAAGCATTGCTCTTTCAAACCATTTTATCGATTTTGGCAACCCTGACGAACCTATCAATCGGTCCTCACATCTACTGTGATGTGCGTGTTGGTAAAGTGTGAAAAAGACAGAAAAACGGAAACAACACACTTACCCAACAAAGCATGGTTGTAAGCCCAGTATCCTGTATCCATAGGGTTTTTAATGCCGATTACATACACTTTAAAACAGTTTATTAACACACGATAACATCAAAAACATAAAATCCACACACGCGCTTTAAGAGAAAGTTAAAATTTCCCGGAAGTCACAAGATCAGTGCGCAAAGAGTGAGTCCAGTGTCGTCTGCTTGCGCTGCAGACACCCAAGTTGTTATATCGGCCAATCAGAATGCCGCTTACATATCAAGGGGTCAGTCAAGATGGCGATGCTGTTGTCAGTGTGTTCTCGTTCTAGCCAGGTAGTTGTGCAAGAAAGCTTGACTTTGGGATGGCGGTGTGGTTGTAAGTGCGTTCTCGTTCTAACCGCGTAGTTTTTGCATAAAAGCTTGACTTTCGGAGTCAATAAATTGTACGTTATATGCAAGTTGCTCGTTGTAGCGAGCTCGTTGTATGCAGAATTATTTAACAAGGAAAAAGAAGGCTTGTGGTCGGGAATTTTGAAACCACTCGTTAAACACGGGCTCTCGTTTAAACCGTACTCGTACTAAATGGGTTTCCCTGTACTATCTTTTCTTGTCATTAACCCTCTGGCTCCCAATCACTCGAACCAAGTCGATTGCCCAAGTAAAGGGGAGTAACTCTGAACGTCACACCGAATCTTTTATTTTAAAAAATCACCCAGAATAAAGTCTAACTCACCTTTAATTTCTGAAAGATGCATATTGAATAGCAATGATGATATTTTCATTCGAAAGCTAACACAATGTCACACAACAAACCATGAATTAGAAGAAAAAATCAGTAATGGCACTCCAAGCATCGAATCGGGTCAATACTGCTCACGTGACGTGGAAAAAATAATTAAATTGGCATCACTTTGAAAAAATCGTTAAAAAAGACTAGTGGGTGCTTTCCCTTGCTGTAAAACATAAAACCTGAAAATGTGTTTCAGGTACCACACCTTGACTTCCAATGCCCTGGACATCTCAGGCAATCATCGCATCATCAAACCTACCACTGGAAGAAGTGAAAATGAAAACAAAAACAATGTGTACAATAGCAAACTGCTATCTAACGCAAAACAGCTTCCAAGTGCTCAGCAAATGATCCCAACGAAAGAAACAGAAAGCTACCCACAAGCAAGGAGTGGTACATTGTTAAAGGAGATCACCAACACCAAAGAGAAAGAAGCGCAGGCCTTTTCGCCAACTTCTCTGACAGTATCTGCCATTGCAGCACATAATGAGAAGCTGGGTAAACTGCACAAGAAAGGGCACACACAGTCAGTTCACAGCTGGGATGGAGTGAGGCTTAAGAAAGTGGAAGCGGCAAACCAGTCTCTGACCTACCATTCAGACACGGAATCCATGGCTGTTCCTCAGCGACTGAGAATGACGCCCATGCACAAGCACGATCACATTCGTCTGTGGTCTTTAGACGTGGATAGCGAGCGACCGGATACTGCAGAAGATTTAACCGAAGATACTGATCAAAGTACCCCAAGTCCTAAAAACAGCCCTCCCTCACATGACAAGTCCCATGACAAAACTGATTTGGCATCAGTTACTGGGAGCATACCCACTCTGTCAGAGGTGCCTATATCGCAGGAGAAAACAGGCAGCATTTTGGAAACAGGCAGCATACCTTCCCTTTCTGAGGTCCCTATTTCTGAAGCAGGGTTGGGGGAATCGGGCAAGAGTGTCAAATCTTTAGCAGAGGTTGGTCAAGGTGGTTACACTTCTACTCAGAAACCGCAAACCAATCCATCTGACACTTCACTGGCAACAACTCGGTACGCCTCATCTCCCCCCGCCTCACCAACTAAGGAAAAGGAGGCAGCTGCTGCCGAGAAGGCGGCCGAGAAAAACGCTGCGTCCGTGTCTACTCTGGACACGTCTCTGACCCCCACAGTGTCCAACCTGACCCAGAGGGGCTATTTCCATGGGACAGAGCTGGACATGTCGATGAGCACCATCCCCGAGGACCTCCAGTCCACGGCCACTGGGTTCACGGGGGTCAGCGTGCGCTCCATCAACTCCGTGGACAACGCCAAGTTCACCGAAAAGCTCACCACGCTGGACGACAGAATTGCCCTGGCTAAACAGCAGCTGCACAAGTTCAAGAAAGCAATGGGCTGATCTGTTCTTGTTTATCTGTTTGGTTTTTCTTCTTGTTGCTTTTGTTGAGGGTTTAGCTTTGAGTTCCACACTATTTTTCCTTAAAGGATTCGATTTTGAATCTTTTTTTCCTGATGGTTTTAAGAATGACATAAAATAGCCTTTTGTATGTTCAGATCTAGACAGAGCAACATATCATGAAATGCTCACTATCCATATCAGAATGGGAAAGTTTGTTTCAGTGTACTGTTTTTTCACCGATTTTGATATTAAGGGATTTTGAAAGATTGAAACATGGCCAATTTTTGGAACATTTGTTGTAAGAAACCATTCTCTCACTTTTTCTTTTTATGTTTTGCTATCATTATTTGTGTACTTGGTGTTTTTGTGTGTGTGCATCTTAGATCTTAGACGCATTTCTTCATGTAATTATCAGCCTTTGTGCTTCCTTTTATTCTAGTCAAATTTTGAATTGTTTAATATTTTAAAAAATCAAAGCAAAACATGAAGGTGGAATTTAAACTAAGAACTGTAGTTTTATCAAATGCAATATGAAGTATAATCAAATAAAATAACAGGTAAAATGTGATACAGATTTGCAAAACATTGCTCTACCAAAACAGAAACAAATACTAAGGTGAGAGAGAACTTATGATGTAATATTGGCAAGAATACTAGTTGTAGTTAATACTAAAGACACCACACTGTATTAGTATTAGTAGAATGAATGAATGAAAAATGGTGTTTTACGTCCTCTCGGTCATAGACACATATGGGACATTTGTAAATACAAAGATGGTGAGAACAATACTGGAGGCAATGCCCAGAGGCAGTACGAAACCAGTAAAGTCCCGATTTTTAAAATTAATACAGATAGCTGTAGCGGTGACCACGCCTCGGTTAAACCTCATCGGCTATGGCACCGCCACAAGTACTGTCTTGTGCCAAGTAATATTAGTAGCAAGTGGTAGTTTAACTGTTATTGTAGTAATTGTATTAATTAATTGTGGTGGTGGTTATAAAACATCTTTGAAAACAGTTGTTTTCCCTGGACTTCCAGTTCTTTGAGAACATAAGAAGCTTGCATCCTTTGAAAATACTCATACAGTGGAACCTCCCTTATAAGATCTACCATTATAAGACTCCCTCCCAAGTAAGACCTGCTTCTCTGAGACATTGCCATTTTTTGTAAGTATTAAAATTACCTCCCTTATAAGACCCCTCCTTTTAAGACCTCATTTTGGATGATTTTTGAAGGTCTTATAAGGGAGGTTCCACTGTATCTCCATGACGTATCAATTGTGTAAAACTGTGCTCTCCTGGTATGGAAAGATGTCTACATCAACATTGACAGGTTTATATTAACATGAAGGTTACTCTGTGTTGTCAAAATACATTGAGGAGTGTATCATGATTAATTACTTTCATACACTTTTTCTTCCTCGCTTCAAATATTTGATTGTTTTCTTTCTCACTTTTAATTATTTGATTGTGGATTGTTGTTATTGAGATGTTATTCCATTTTCATTGCTTCCAGCCACAAAAACTGAGATTTGCCCTGTCAGTATGTATGTTAGGTGTTTGGTTAAAGCCCCCTCACACTGTCCAGTGTGGTTGAGAGAAATAAGATTGAGAGTTTTCCATCATTGTAAAGAAAGGTTTGGTTGAGTTGTTGTTTTCGTTCCCCAGCTTAAGCACTCTGGGGGTACACCCAGTGCCATGTGAACATTTCGCTTGGGTGGGAAGATTACGTGTATGGCTGCTTTCAAAGGGCCCCACCACATGGGCGGCCATACTCCGACTTCAGGGGATTTGGTTGAGTGAAACTCACACCCTGTTTTCCTCAGCAGTCAGTGAGGGTATTTAATTTATTTCTAACTTTACTAAAAATTTAAAAGGCCTTTATAAACAAATTTTGATGAGTCTTTTAAGAGGGTAAGCATATTACTGAAAGATCAGTACATTAGATTTGCCAGTGTGCGAGGATTTTGTGAATGTAATTATGTTTTTGTTACAATTGTTTATTTGGTGTGTTTTCTTGAAAATGGTAGCAATTATTGTAGAACAACCACAAGACTATTTTTTCTATGAATGAAATTTAGACCCCAAAAAAGTGCTCGTTTGTTTTCTGGTGGGTTATTTTTTTCATTCATGATTGGCATTTTATTTCAGTGTATTTACAATTTTGTTATTATTTGTGATGAGGATATATGTTACTGTCTGCATGTTTCTATTTTTCTTTTTCTTTTTTTACTGCAGATTTTTTTCTAATAATCAATGAGTGTAGGATAAGATTAATTTACGGGCAAGGTTTTTTCACCAGTTTTGTAGAACTTATTGATATATTTTATAGGGGATTAGTAAAACTATTTTAGACCCGTTCCTCTGTAAATAGATTAAAGCTCATAATGTTGGTAATATGCTGATTTGTTTAGTCTTTTCCTACAAATATAATGGTTAGAAACAAAATACACAGTGCAGTGTGAAATACAACAGTCATACCAAGCCATTTGCCGTAGGTGGGCATGCTTGAATTTCAGTGAAAGCGTTGAATAAGAAAGTTCACTGCAACTACGGTGTAAACATGCCGGCTTCCGCAGTAAATGCCCTATTATATATCAAATCTAACAGTTATACTTAAACTTTATTGCATTCGTTTTGGAGACTGTCGAACCTGGAAATTGAGGCTGCTTCAACAATTTACAAAACTGTTGGCAAGTTATCAATATTTTGTACAAAAAGTGTTTTAAAAAATAGATATTTGCCTCATATTTCTCCAAAACCTTACCCACTTTGTTATTGTCTTGGTCATTTGTTTTGCTCTTGTTATTGTATAGGAGAATGAATGTGATGTTTTGACAGGAAATCGTGTTGTCTCTTTTTTTATATTTATTTATTTTGTTTATTCTTTACACATGCTGTTTTGCATTAATCATACTTGTATAATTACAGTTTAAATAATACTGCACAATAACAACAATAATTTAATTTTCAGAATGTGATTTTCTGAAGTAACATAATTATATAGCATTGATTTTTAAAGATCACATAATTATCTTGTCTTTCCTTCTTTTTTTTAATTGTTAGTTTTGTCTTAAAAATGTTAGCCCGTTATTTGACAAATTGCCTGATATGTTGCTGTTTAATCATTGGCAGCTACCGTACATATTAATGCAGTAATTACACAGCATATTACATTCCTTGTCTTTTTCTGTTTGTTTTTTCAATAAATTTGTTAACTTTTTGTATTTTCATTAAATTGAGGGAAAAACCTGACTGCTGTTTTATTTGATGAATGCATATTTGTTTAGAATAAAAGCAAATGATATTATATAACATAATAATCTGTTATATCCTGCCTCCAGTCCTGCATATCCATTTTTTCTTAAGAAGAAGAAGAAGACAGCAATTTGTATGATTGAAACACAGAATTATATTGCATTATAATAAACATTATTAAAGCTAGCTTTGGACCTCACAAGGATAAAATGGGGAATTTATTTTGTTTTGAATAATATGAAAGTTGTTCTTGTAGTGTGAAATTGTTTAGGCTTTTTTTTTCATGCTTAATTTTCAACAAACCCATAAACTAAAAATTGATACAGGTGCAACAGTGCTAGAGCATTTACTTATAAATGCAAGCCTTTGATGGTCAGTGTGTGATATGAATGGTGGCAAAGCAAAATTGGTTTTTGTTTTGAAAACTCATCTTATACTATGCATAACACAAAATCACCCTTGTTTGTCGCCTTTAAAATGATGTGGGCTCAGGTTTTCTTTAAAGTGAACAAAATATATTGGAATACAAATTTTTATTATACTTTGAAAAAAACATTATTGGTGTTATTTAGAGATGGTTTTCATTTTGATGTTTTCAACTTTCACAGCCAATGGCTTTCATTGAATGAATTGCAAAGTTTTGGAGTGTGTTTACAGTTTCTTGTTTGATTAAAAAGAGAACGCACAAACTTTGGATCTTTGTCGAGTTTGTCATTGGTGGCGTTTGAAAACTGTGCACTCTGTATGACTGTATTTGTAAATTATGTGGCTACTATTATTATTATATACCTGCTTAGCTCATCTCTGTGTCTGTCTGTCTGTCCCTCTCTCTTTCTGTCTCTTTTGTCTCACTCTCTTTCTCCCTCTCTTTGTATCTCTCACTCTGTCTGTCTGTCTGACTCTTGTTTCGTTACATAGGTTTCAAGTGAGAGAACAAGACATACATTTGGGTAGGTTTGTTTTCCATGGGTGCAACTTTTCCTAGTATACAGGGATTTCCTGTTTTTGAATTTTACCAGAAAAGGAATGTCCTTTTGTGTGTCCACTGTATTTTTCAAACACTTTAAAATAAGCATTTGTATAAATTATGAGAAAAGCAAACTAAAATACCTTCATAGATCAATTTTAGTAGTAATGTTTTAGCGAAAATGGCAAACATTACCTCTGGACCCCGGCCTTTCAGGGTTTTTTTCATTTTGTGTAGTTGCACCCATGTTTTTCTAATCATGGTGCTTTGGGGACAATAAAATTGGATACAATGCAAACCTTCACCAACGGAGACGCACACAGGCAAGTGCCATACCATCACAAAACTATTAAAAAAGAAACAAACATTGACCTTTAAGGGTTAGTCTTGCATTTCTGTAGGGGAAGAATTTGATTTATTTGAAATGTCTACTTTTGTAACTTATGTTAATTTAGTGATTAATATTAATCTTTAGACTTGCATGCCACAAAACTCATGTTTCAAAATCCATTCATAGCATATTTCACAGTACGGCTTAATAATGATGTACAAACAAGATGGCAGACCGTAACATAGCTTAACGCATGCAACATTTGAAATGACTCATAAAATCCTCATGTGCTGCGTCCAGTATTCTTCAAGATTATATTTTCTCCAACACTTTTTCAAGCCAATGGATACACGTTTTGCTGATGATTGTTATACTTTAGACCTCACATTTGGGTAAACTGATAGGTCTATATAATGTCCATCACTGACAGAAAATTAGGGACAATTTTTGCCAATTTTCATGTTTATTTCAGTAGTTAATATGGGTCTAAAGGCAGTAACAAAAAGTTGTCACACACACATACACACGCACACTGGCTCTTGACGCAAGATATACCTCTTATTTCAGTGGGTATCTTGTAAAAGTCATGTAATATAATAAACTTCTAAGTGTATGTGTGTGTGTTTGTTCACCCTATAACTCATGAACCAGAGTACAGAATCGTTTCAAATGTTGTGTGGTGGTGTATCATGATGCAGAGATGGTCCCTTTAAATAATAGTGACCGTGTTAACCTTGACCTTGGAGTTTGACCTTAAAAACCGAAATGTTCCTCTGTACTCTATATATTTCATGTCCGAACTATATCTCTTGAACTGATAGAATGGCTTCAATTTTTTTTTGTGGTGGTGCATCGTGCAGGAATGGTCCAGTATAAAAAAATTATAACCTTGCTGACCTTGACATTTGACCTTGAAAACCAAAATTTCTTCTTGAGGTCATATCTTTGACATTGGACTTACAATGTTCAAACTTGGTATGGGGGTGCATTGGCTAATGGTGATTCCGAATATTAGGTACCAATGAAGGTCAAGGACATAGAACTTTGAGGTGTCAACTTGGTGTTTTGGCCATCTTTCACATTTTATCAGCAACAGGCTTCAAATTTGGAAGACTGGCTGAAGATCATGTGTGGTGCAAAGTATTGATTATCCTGTTGTTGTTGGCTTACCCTGGCTAAAAGACTCCAGGGATCATCCCAACAGCCAAAGCACTTGAACACTATGGTACAAATGCGGCAGCTAGGGATGAGAACATTACGTGTGTGACCGTTTTTGATTAGCTGTGAAGCAAAGTGAGCGGGGCCTAGCTGCTAGTAAATAAATAAATAATTGTTACTATCAATCTAAAGCAAAAAAAAGACAAATAAAAACACATCTCACTAAAACCTAACTTATTTGGCGAAAGCAATCACACACACACACATTTTAACTCTCAATGCGCTCTCCTTTTTTTCCGTTGTGTATTATAGCCTTCATGTTACTGTTGGCCCCCTACTACAGGCTAATGTCAACCAATGATAAAAGCCATTTGAGTAAAGGGCCTACAATAATGGAAAATCATGGTACAGTTTAGTCTATTGTGGAAGACTGTGACTCGATCTCGAACGAGGGGGGCCTTGCACCGGCTCTGGTGCTGCAGCCAAAGGGATGGGCTGGCCTTTGGGGACCTTCCTCAACGCCAGCTGTGTCCTCAAATCCCTTTGGCTGAGAGAGTGGGCAACAAATTCTCGCCCAGCCTGCCAGAATAGTATCTGCCCCCTCTGCTATCTGGCAGTCATGGTCGGAAACGACTGACTGGCATACATACGTACATACATATAGGCTGCTACAACGATCCAGATACACAGAGATATATATTTAAACACGTGCCAAAAAGTTAAGCAACCCCTCTTTGAAATCCACAACAAAAAGTTTGATAACTCATAAAACGAAAATGAACTCATATTTCATTCTTTCTCAGTTACACTAAAGCGAGTCTCGGTTATGTGTTGAATACAAAAAATAGCCAAAATGTCAAATGAAAATAACCAATTTCGTTCTGCAAAGATGGTGACTGATTTTCACCATTTCACTTCTTCTGAAAAAGTTTGACTTTGGAAGCCCACAGACACCAAAATAGAGATGTGTTGGTGATTTTTTAACAGAGAATAAGTAAAACAATCTCTTCTCTTTCAGTTTTGCACAGATTGTGTCACTTATGTTGCGCTATGTGCTGTCAGTAACGAACGTAACTTCCCGGCCATACTTAATTGCCGTTTGGCGCCATTTTACATGCAGCAAAATATGATTTTATTGTTCCAAATTGTTCCATCCTTCTTGTACAGCATTTGTGAGCTAAACCACTTTGTTTGGAGTGGTTATTTGACCAGGGTGGATTTCTCCTTCTTCTTCTCCTTAGGCAGCCAACTTACAAAACATTTATTATTCAGAATTAATCACTGGCGTTGAAGATTCTGCTGCACTTTAGAGGGTAGTACAAAAAAGATAGAAAATAGCAAAAGATAGAGTACAAAGCGAAATGATAACATATTATGGAGAAACAGAAATGATTCCAAGATAGTCAAGAAATAATTGAAGTATTTACAGATACACAGTTTACTATGTAGAAAGATATTCATGATGAAAATGATGTTTTACGTCCTCTCGGTCATATAGACACATATGGGACATTTGTAAATACAAAGATGGTGGGAACAATACTGGCTGCAATGCCCGTGGGCAGTGCAACACCAGTAAAGTCCCGATTTTTTAACAATATAGATAGGTGTAGCGGTAACCACGCCTCGGTTACACCTCATCGGCTATGGGACCGCCACAGAAAGATATTCATGATATATCTACAGCATGTCCCTTAAATGTTCATTGAGAAATTGCCACAAATATACATCTGTATCGTTAAAAATTCGGTACTTTCCTGGATTTGCACTGCCTCCGGCCATTGCCTCCAGGATCGTTCCCACCATCTTTATATTACTAATGTCCCATATGTGTGTTTCAGACCGGAGGACGTTAAACGGATTTTCACAAATGTTCATTCACTTTGAGACCTGTAGATCGGGCTGGCTACTCCTTATAGACGATAATGCTAGCGTTTTTTAATGCTAGCTCTATACTTGCAGTGTATTGGACTGTTGAGCACTTGGAAGAGCCTGTCTCACACAGTGTCATTGGCTGACTTTGGCGCATTGTTGTTCTAAAACGAGCAATGATAGGTGACCATAACTGCCTTGCCTGACCACAACCCACTCTATGCCACCTCTGTATCACTTTTCCCTGGGTCTGATGTGATGAGAGAGCAGCCTTGAACATGTGCATCAAACTTGACTTTTTACAAAGGGTACCCTAACATTGGTGTGGGCGTTACCCACAACGTAATTTGCATCATGTAGACAAAATGAAATTATGCATACATGTCAGTAAGTAGATAGGCTAAATTTGCATTGATCTACAACAGCTGTGCCAATCACCCAGAGAAATATTTTGCCTTGTTTTGCAAAAGGTTGCTTAACTTTTTGGCTCCAATTTATCTTGGTCCAAGGGAGGCAATTTCAATTACTAAAACAAAAGAGAGATAATTTTGGTCCAAGGGAGGCCATTTCAATTATTAAAACAAGAGTGTGCTTTCCTTGACCGCTTCCGCCACGTTCATCTAAAGGAAAGAAACGAAAGGAGAACTAGTCCTTGTCTGAAGACACGACGCAGGATGACACGACAGAAGCCAAATGCAGTGGATTTAATTCTGGATGTAAGGAGCCCAAAAATATTACCTTTCTGACTTGCAATGAAGCAGCCTTTTGGCGCACTAAATTAATACTATTAATAGGCTTTTATTGCTCCAACTCAAGTGTTCCATCTTTCTTCGTTTTCTTGTACAGCAAGCTGTTAATTATAAATCATAATGTTGATGGAGGACTCTATGTGCAAAAAAGCTTGAGTTCAATACTTCAGTACCAGACTAACAAGTAACATGCACGACCCACTACTAATACTATGTACACTAGAACTACATATAACTAGTGGCTAGAGTAGTTTAGCTACCCCCCTCCAACCCCAACCCCGTGAAAATCTGTTTAACGTCCTCTGGTCTGGAACAGACACATATGGGACATTAGTAGATATAAAGATGGTGGGAATGATCCTGGAGGCAATGCAACACCATTGATAACCCCAATCAGAATCTTCAGCAAGCTGAAGGAGGGTGTTTACTGTTTAAAGAAAGAAGAACCCCCTCATGTCGACATCTTTTAGACTCAAAGTGTCGCTCTCTAAGTATAAAGCATTAACTTTGGCAAAGTTTTATGCAAGTGACAACTTGCATTTCTTTTGGCTTTCAGTATACATGTATTTTCATTTTGAAGTCAGTGAATTTTCCCATATTCCTGAAGTGGTTATTCTTACTAATGTTACGCTTAACTTTTATCTGCAGATTCTAACAGTGATTGCATAATTTTTGCTATCATTCTTTAGTTGTTTTACATCATGGCAATAGGGCTTTTTCCACGTGAGGGCAACCTTGAATTTCACTGAGTTGAATTGGACAGGTCAGCGTAACTCGGGCAGAACGAGTGCGGGCAAATTAGTAGTCTAGCATAGAGAGCGAACACACGTGGCAAATGCCCTATTGAGTGATTTATTTGTGATCATTTTGCATCTGGGTTTTGTTGTTGCTGTTGTTTTCCTATTTGAATTTGTTTAATTATTGTTTGGGTGTTGTTTTCGTAATACACGTTTGTATATTATATATATATATGTAATAAAACTGCAAAACTTAGTGGCAAATACTGGTTCTATATGACCATTGTATGACTGAATTCATGCTCTGAATTTAGGAGAGAAAAAACAACATTGAGTACTTTATGGACTATAATGTGCATTTTATTATAAGGCGCACCCAAAAATGTTTACACGAAATTTTGATTTTGTGATATTAGTTTTTTTCCTATTTGTGAATATTATAAGGCGCAGAGATCTCAGCCTGGGAAAAAAGTATTGCCTTGTAAGCTATAGTTATAGTCTGTAGAATACAGTTGTTCAAATATAATATGTGCAAACAGTATGGAGTGTTTTCATGTAGGGGAGAAAGGTGGTAGAGTGATTAAGACGTTCGCCTGCCAAATGTAGTTCGTAACTGCAGCGTGAGTGACCTGGGTTTGAATCCCGGCCTCGCCCTTTCTTTCTAGTTTGACAGGAAAATCGAACTGAACGTTGAGTCCTTCAGATGGGGACTAATAAAGCTAGTCTGACCCGTGCGCTTTATGCACATAAAAATCCCACGGCAGTTGAAAGTCGGCAAGAGCAGGGAGAAATCCCGCTGCCTGGTATGGCCAAATTGATCTATATATAGCTAGGTTTTCCAAGTGTGCCCCTCCCCCCCCCCCCCCCCCCCCCCCCCCCCCTCACCCTGTGACCCCCCACAGAGATAAAACTAGAATATACCAAATTTATTATTAAAATGGGTGCGCAACCATTAACGGAAGTGTCGCTGCACTTGCGGCGAAACAAAGTCTCCGGGGGAGAGCAGCCCGAATTTCACAGAGATAAGTCTGTGACTAGAATATACCAAATTTATTATTATACCAATACCAATACCAATGTATGAATGTTTATGTGCAGCTGTTGCACCCATCGTCCATGCGAATGTTAAGTGCAATGCTGGTGGTGGTGATGGGGGTGCACTTAACTCTGTGTCCTTACACCAAAGTGGAAGAGAGCTTCAATCTGCAGGCCATGCACGACATTCTCCACCATCGCTGGAATCTAAATGAGGTGATTAATGTGTGTGTATGTTGGTGTGTTCATGTGTGTGTGTGTGCATGCATACATACCATATTATACTGACTATAAGGCGCACCTGATTATAAGGCGCACCCCCAAATTTAACACAAAATTCAGATTTTGTTGCTCTATTTTCTTACTATATTATTAGTCACATTATAAGGCGCAGTGGTTTCAGTCTGTGAAAAAAAGTGTCGCCTTATAGTCTGTAAAATATGGTACTCACTGCATGTGTTTGTGAAATTATGGTGGTTTATGTGTGGTGTGTGCTTGCGTGAATGTGTGTGTGTGTGTGTGAGAGAGAAGAATCTCATAAAGTTTTGTTAGTACAGTGAAAATCGCTTAAGTCAAAATTAGAGGGACTGAAATGTTATTTTGTGAAAGCCAATATTTTGAGTTAATTCTGACCATTTAGCATAAAGATGATTAAACTGGGGTCAGAAAATTATTGTGAGTTATCCAGTGTTTTTGAGTTATCAGGAATCAGGAATGGTTCATTTAATTTTTCTGTTTTCTTTTTTTAACCTTCTTCGTTGATTAAGATTTGTCTTCTTCTTTGTTATACTGTCCACCTTCATCATATTGAAGATTCTGACAGTTAACTTAGACCGAGAATATAGAAACAGAATAATCAATTTGCAGGTAATTGGGGGAAAGGGGAGGGGGCATAAAAGAAACAGTAAACTGAGAAGCAAAAGCATGTGAGCCCTTGTTCTATTTCTTTTCAGTATGATCATCTGGAGTTTCCTGGTGTGGTTCCGCGAACCTTCCTGGGTCCACTGCTGGTGTCTGTCACCGCTTACCCTGCAGTGCTTCTGGCCCAGATGTTATCCTTGGATAAATTCACTCAACAGTATTTGGGTATGTATTTCATTAATTAGCACAAGATTGAGTGCAGACCCATTTAGACCATGAATGTGAAGAACGAACAGTAATAGCTGCAATAAAAACACCAGTAGTCAAAAAGGAAATATTACCAAGGTTTAAGTTTCTGCTGATTCTAGTGCAACAGAATTGTCTTTCATTTCATTAAAGTGATGTTGACAGAAATATACATATATATTTGTTTGGGTGTGAGAGAGAGAGACAGAGATCATGTGTGTGTGTGTTAGTGCGCTTATTAACATGCACATGTACATGTATGCACACATATATCTATATGTACAATTCAAAATGTGGCTTGAACCTGTGCGCAGTGAGAGGGGTCCTGGGCATGTACGTACTGTCGGCTTTCCTAAGCTTTTGTCGAGCGGTGAAGCTGCGCTACAGTGTCAGCGTGATGCGCTGGCTGGTTGTGTTGACGCTGAGCCAGTTCCACTTCCTCTTCTACGCCACACGCCCCCTGCCAAACACCTTTGCTTTAGCTCTTGGTATGTAGTGATAAAAAAGGGTAACTCTTGACCCTTTTTTTCTTGGGGGAGGGGAGGTGGGGGGGGGGGGGGGGGTCACATGTCTAATTTTCATTCAGTGGGTGAAGGAAAAGGAGAGAACTTAGTACTCAGCATAGAATTCCTAGCGCTTGTGACGAGATATTTTGGACGTTTATGTGATGGAAATCACATGATCACTAGCTGTAGTAATAAAAGTTCTCAACTCAGAAGCCGAGCTGTGCATGTATAAAAGAATTTAATCAAGAAATACAACTGGAACCACAAGTTAGTATCACCCATCTTTTTTTTAGCTTCCTTGCAAAGTTGATGATGCTCATATATATGCACACATGCAGGCACACACAAAAACATGCTCACACAGTCACACTTCTATGTATACACAAACACACACATGTGCACGAGCACGCACGCATGCACACGCACACGCACACGCACGCACACACACACACACACACACACACACACACACACACACACACACACACACACACACACACACACACACACACACATGCAGACCACACACACACACACATGTGCACGAGCACGCGCACACGCACACACACACATGCAGACCATGCACACACACATGTGCACGAGCATGCACATGCACACACACACACACACACACACACACACACGCACACACACAGCCACACACACATGTGCACGCACACGCACACGCACACGCACACACACACACACACACACATGCAGACCATGCACACTCTTGCCAAGTGTGCACCTGCTTCTTGTTAATTATTCCAGGATATATTTATTCATATTCCAGTTTTGTCTTTGCAGTGCTTGTTTTATGTAATTAAAGTCCAATAGAATATATCTAACATATGACAATTTATTGCTTACATAATTAGATTGAGTTGTTATATAAATGACTGATGTTGATTTTCAGTATTGCTGGCGATGACCTACTGGCTGCGGCAGCGCTACGCCATGTTCACATGGGCGGCAGGTGCCGCCTGCATCATCTTCCGCTTTGAGTCCCTCATCTTCCTGGGCCTGTTCCTGCTGTCTGATCTCCTGCGAGGGCGATTCGTTGTCGTGTTCCAGGTCGTGAAGCACGCTGTGCCTGCCACTGTTGTTCTCTTGGGTAAGGGGGTGACAGCTCTTGTTTTAGAATGTTAGGTTTCTGTGTGCATGGGTGCAACTTTTCCTGGTATACAAGGATTTCCTGTTTTTGAATTTTACCAGAAAAGGAATTTCCTGTTTTTAAAACTTGTCAAACAAGATCTTTGTGTGTCTACTGTATTTTTGAAAAACTTAAAAATAAGCATTTGTATAAATTGTGAAAAAAGTAAACAAAAATACCTTCATAAATCAATTTTTGCTTCAGCTGCAGGGGGACATTACCCCTAGACCACAGCCTTTCAGGTTTTTTCATTTTGTGTAGTTGCACCCATGTGTGTGTGTGAATGTGGTTGGGTGGGTGGTTTGTCTGTGTCTGTGTCTAAGCGTGAGTGTGTGTGTGTGTGTGAGAGAGAAAGGGAGAGAATAAAGTAGGTTTTTTTTCATTAGTTCATTGCTTACCAGCTAACGAAGAAAACCAGGCAGTAATACTCTTGTTCTGACTACAACGTTGGCAGTAATTATTTTTGTTACTTAATTTAACAAACATATTAGTTATTTTGATTAATGTGAGTGTTTGATGGATTCAGTGTTCTGACAGCAAGTCAGGAAAACAAATGTCATTGTTTTTTGGTGTACTATAGAATGTTACAGATGTGTGGTGGTGGAATCAGAGTTTCATCAACAAAGCTGGCTGTACTATTTTTCTTGATGAACTGTGGAATGTTACAGGTCTGACGGTGCTGGTGGATTCGGTGTTCTGGCAGCGTTGGCTGTGGCCTGAAGGAGAGGTGCTGTGGTTCAATATCTACCTCAACAAAAGCTCTCAGTGGGGGGTATCCTTGGATTAGCTGTATTTGTTAAAAAGAAAATCTCTCTGAAGACATTTTTCCTAACTGCTTAAAACAGTCTCTGGATATGTTACACGTGTGAAAGAGAATCTTGGACTGATTCATTTTATCTGAAGAAGTCACCCCCCCCCCCCCCCCCTGTGGGGATACCGGGGGATCTTTGGTATAAATAGTTCTCACACCTTCTGGACGTTCTGTGCTTGTAACTTCTAATCTGTCACTCTCTTTGACTCTGCCTTTTCCCCTTGCTTATTGTCATCTACTATCTTTCTGCCTTTCCGGTCCTTTCTGTCTTTTTTCAAGAAATATTTTCAAAAAGAATTCCTCCAGCCGAAGTCGGACATGATGGGCCTAACTATTTCTTACTTAGGCGCATAACGGCAGCATGACGCATCTGCGCTCATAATTGACAGGCAACTGTTTGAGCGATCGAAGAAAACGAACACGATCTTAAGAAGTCACTTGTTTTGTTTCGTTGTTATGTTTGTGAAAGCAATTCGCTGTTACAGTAGTCGCCGCTTTATAAAACCGCGGTTAATAGAGCCAGCCGCTTATTAAAGCCGATTTCTTACGGTCCGGATTTTTCACTATATGTTATGTATTAAAAAAAGCCGCTTAATAAAACCACCCCGCCGCTTATTAAAGCCACTTTTCTCAGAGAAATCACATAGTTTGTGACTAAAACTCACGATTTTGTTCTTTTTTCTTTTCTTTTCTTTTTTTTGGGCGTAGAAAATATATTTATGTGCACGCTCACGTGTATCACGAAGTAACTGAGTTTAGAAAAGAATGTCAGTCAATAAAAACCGCATGTGTTGAGTTAATAAATAAATTAAATAACTTTACTGTTTTCTGTCGGACTGGCAACTTCAAGCAAGAGGCAAGAATGAATTGCCGATTAATGTTTCTGAAAATATCGATTGATTTGCCGATCAATGTAATTACAACCAAAGTTCAACATCGTTTAAGAGGCCTTGTGAAGTTGTGTTTAGATTCAAGCAAGTGTAAATGACGAAAGAAAGTGTGAAAGTGTGACTGACGTAAACAAAAGAGAAGCAAAAAAAAAAGTGTTCGAAAATGACGTAATCCTGGACCGCCGGTTATTAAATCCGCCACTTATTAAAGCCATTTTTCGTCAGTCCCAAAATGGCTTTATAAAGCAGCGAACACTGTATAAAGCAAACTAACTGTTCTGAAGTTCAAAAAATGTCTTTAGTTGCTTCACCAAAGAACAAATCCTCTGTAAGGAGTAAGGGAAAACACTTCCTGATTCTGTGTTATTGCATTCTATTGTGTTGCATGCTGGTAAAAAATAAATCTTTAAGAAGCTCAGACAAACTTTAACTGATTGTAGAGGCCTTCTCCTAACTTGTCCATGCCAGTGATTAACTCATTCAAGTCGTTCCAGCCATATATATCCGGAATTAATAGATAGCTGTCAATTTAATGCATTTGCTTCCAGGGAAGTAAATCTGTGTGCACATCATACCTTGGTCACTTCTAAACTCGCTTTGCTCCCTTAGACCACAATTTTGCATCTGACTTTGCTTTTGTAGTGGTTTGTTGTGGGAAAACCAATCGGTGTAGAGTTTTTCTATATAAAGTCTATATATAAAAAAGTCTGATCTACCACTTCCTTATGTCTAAACCTAAGGTAAAAACCAGTAATCTTCTTTCATTTCTCCTTTTGTTTGTGTGTATGGCTGGAGTGATTTTTAATAATTCAAAATCGTTGCGGTGCGAATGTGTTAAAAAAAACAAAACACAAAAAATGCTCCGTGAGCCTTGACCCTGCGAAGACATCTCCGTTCCTGTGGTACTTCTACTCGGTGCTGCCCCGAGCGTTGCTGGGAGGGCTGGTGCTGTGTGCCTGGGGCTGCCTGACCTCCTGGCCCATACTGGGCCTGGTGTGGCCGGCCCTGGCCTACGTCCTTCTCTACTCTTTCCTGCCCCACAAGGAGCTGCGCTTCGTTGTCTACACCTTTCCCGTTTTCAACACTGCTGCCGCATTTGCTGCCGCCAACATGTGTGTGTGTTCTGGGGGGATTTGTTTGATGGAGTTCTCTATGTGTGTGTGTGTGTGTCAAGCAAAGGACAATTTAAAAGAAACAAAACAGGAACAAAAATGTAACAAACATATACTGCTTTTGCTGACCGTAGTCGGGCAAAGGACAAAATAAGAAACATGCAAAAATTATGATTAAGAACGCCTTGGCTTAAGGCTGTGTCAGACCAATTGACATAGGCTTGAACACCAAGGCTAGATCAAAATGTTGTTATGCTCTGCTTGGTTATGCAGGGATTGTTTTTAGCCATGACAAGCTTCTAGCATAACATCATCAGTATCCAAAATCCTCGGAGTGTGGCTTCTCACGTGGCAGGGCAATAAAAAAACCGGTCACACACGTAATGTTCTCATCCCTAGCTGCTGCATTTGTACCATAGTGTTCAAGTACTTCGGCTGTTGGGATGATCCCTGGAGTCTTTAAGCCAGGGTACGACAACAACAACAATAATTATTAAAGCTACCACAGTCATCGTTCTTCTGCATATCTACAACAATGAAAATAACAACCTTCTATAGCATTATAGGCGCATGTTTAATTCTAATTTTGTATCTATTACTATTTGTGTGTTTGTGTGTGTTTAAGTGTTTGTGTGTGTGTGTGTGTGTGTGCATGAATGAGCAATAAGATGGCTTCTGTAGAAATGTATTGATCTGACAACATAATGCTTCGACTGTTGTAGTGCTTTGGGTGTAAACTGACCTGACATTGTGAGTTATAATGGAATGAACTGTGAAGAGTTTTCCAATCAGAAATTTTGTGTGATGGAGAGGTCATGTTATGCGTTTTTCTCACAGCAAAATATTGTTGGTGAAATTCAATAACCTTGTATCTCAATTTTGGTAGTTTTGAGAAAAATTGATTTTTTTTTTTTTAAATTAACAGCGTTGACCACAATTGATTAACTATGATGAATATGTTGTTCAAGACATTGCGAGTTTAGTCCTGCATTTTGTTAAAATGACTTCTTTGTTTTAAATTAGACTTGAAAAGAACGAAGATACAAGGTTTTTGTCCTTAACTAGATCTGAATTTGGGACTTACGAGTTTTTCTTCTATTTTCACAACCTGATTTACCCCAGATAGAAAGTCGTTAGAGATACAAGCTTTTGGTGGAAGGTGGCGGGAAAAATTAGAGAGCTGACTATGTATCTAACTCAAAAAAACCAAAAATCGAGGTACGAGGATTTTGAATTTCACTGACGATATATCTTTTAAAGACATGAACATTACAAAAAAGATTGGGTATCGCTATCGCATATAGTGTTTTCACAGTGCCAGCATTATTTTTTTTTAAAATGACTGATAAAAGATAACCAAACCGTTAATTTGCGTATAAAAATAGTGCTTATTTTTACATTGCATGTACTGGGTAGATATATTTCCTTCTACAAAACCCCCCAACTTTTTCAAGAACTTGAAGAAGTCGTGAAAGATGAGATTTTTGTCAGCATTGATGGTGAAGCAGGCATAGGCTATAGAAATAATTTAACAGATAAGATATAGTTCATCTATGTCCCACCACCACCACCGCCTAAAACAACAAACTCAGTTTCTGTTTCTGTTTGGATGTGTCGCAGGCGCCACTTCTGACGATAAATCGCGACGGAACTTGGAGGGCGCATGAACCTAATAGAAAACATAGAAGGAGAAAGACCTACTGCTTACCCTGGGTTAAGACCATTAAACCCACAGTTCAGCCGGAAGGGCCCAGGCCCCACTTCCAGAAGCAAGCAAAAAAAAAAGTTATTCTTTTAATTATTCATAGTTATTCTTAAATGATATATACAATACTAAACAAAAAACACAAACGCCCATCATATCATTTGTGGCCAATTGTCAAGTGAATTGCTCACTTTTCATCAAGCCATATCTATGGTTGTGACACATCAATTAATTATTAATTATTCTTAAATGCTGTGATTTTTTCTTACAGATGGCGGAAGCGCAGCCAGTCGTTGTGGCGGGGCCTGATGGCGGCTGGGCTGCTAGGTGTGGTGGCGATGAATTTGATGGGAACCACTGTGCTTCTCCTGATCTCTCGCCTCAACTACCCCGGGGGTCAAGCCATGTCAGCCCTGCACTCATTACAGCAACAGCAGAGTGGTAAAGAAGTGTTTTGCAACTAGACCAGGGCCTGTATTCACATTGAGATAGTATGAGACTTATCATGATATCTTAGAAGTCCTTCCAAAGTTGTAGCATTTGATAAGAATTTAGAAGGACTTCTAAGATAGCATCATAATAAGTCTCATACTATCTCAATGTGAATACAGCCGCCGGTAAACAAAGTGGAAATATACCAGGGGGGTACAGGAAAAGACCCAAAAAAGGATGGTTTGGGTTAGAAATTGAACAAACAAACGAACAAAAGTTTGCTGTTGTTTCTATATCATGCGCTATGATTAACAAGCGAAAGTTGCATTGCTTTGATTGCCATTATTAGCATTAAGGATGTTTTGGTGGTATTGTGTAGGTTGATAAATGAGTGCAACAATGTGAGTGAAATATCTTCCGTTTCACAGAACTACCTGATTGCGTGTTTCTTTTAAGTTAAATTTTAGTCCTGGTCACCTTACTCTTTTAACTTTCTGTGCATCGATTGGTCATACACTCGTGGTGGTGGTGGGTGTTTTTTTTATTGATATCTCTATGCGTAGTATAGAGTATATACAGAGTATATATACATAAGTGCTTCGTAAAAATGCAGAGTCTGGGAAATTGATTTAAACTAATGATTGATATAAATTTTATGCCTCCTTGTCATATAATGTTGAGTTTTCCTTGATCATAGGAGAGAATAGGTCTGTTTTGGATACAGGCATAGGATTTTAGCTATTAAATTTTAAATTGACAGTGTTGAAAAAAGTGAATAAAGAAAAATCATTATAACTTGCTGATTTGTTTCAGAAGTAAATGTGCACATTGATGTCTACACAGCCCAGACAGGGGTGTCTCGCTTTACGCAGCTCAGAGACTCGTGGAGGTAACCATTTTGTACAACGGCGCTCTTTCCTGTTGTTGACTCATTTCAGACCTCTTTCATAAAACTATTTCTTATTTCTGAGTGTTTTAATATTATAGACATAGAAAAATGTATGCTTGAGTATGGGCACATACCAAAATACTCTGTATGGTTGAATGTATTAATGTGCATGCATGTGCACACACACATACACACATTCAAATGCTTACATGTGCACAACTACTTTTCCTCATGGAATATTATTTGGGGTGAAAAATGTATTTGAAGAACAACCAAAATGATATAAACTCAACAGTTAAAACTTGAACATGATATACCGTATTTTACGGACTATAAGGCGATACTTTTTTCCTAGACTGAGACCCCTGCGCCTTATAATGTGACTGATAATATAGTAAGAAACTATAATAACAAAATCTGAATTTTGTGTAAAAAAATTTGGGGGTGCGCCTTATAATCAGGTGCACCTTGTAGTCCGTAAACTACAGTAATAGACTTTATTCACATGCTCCAATTCCCGAATTTTCACGAGTGTGACTGTGAAGCAATAACCTTTCTTATTATTACTTTTTACAGACAATTTGTTAAAGTAATGCACAAATATTACTATGGTTCATTTCCCAAACTTGATGTGTACCATCCATTGAGGTTTCTTTTGCATTGCTTGCAACACATACTGGACA
>JAGGCT020000695.1:22500-25000 GCA_017654935.2 Phymorhynchus buccinoides | reverse complement strand
GAGCCCCCGCAGAAAGGCCTGCACGGCATCACGGCCAAACTCCGCCAGAAGGTCGGTGCAGTCTTTGAGCAGATTTACTACTCTGTACCCCTTTCTTTCTTCGCTTTTTGTCTCCCTCGGGGGCTGTGTCTTGTAGTTGTTGTTGTTGTTGTTCACTGGCTAAAAGACTCCAGGGATCATCCCAACCACATCGCTTGGTGGTAGAAATGCACCAGCTAGGGGGATGAGAGCATTTATTTACGTGTGTGACCGTTTTTGATTACCCCGCCACATGGGCAGCCACACTCCGACTTCGAAGGAAGGGGCTGTCTTATTTTCTGGGCCCCTTTTTGAGGGGGCTGTCTTGTTGTTGTTGTACCCGGGCTAAAAGACTCCAGGGATCATCCCAACAGCGGAAGCGTTTGAACACTGTGGTGGTAGAAATGCACCAGCTAGGGGGATGAGAGCATTTATTTACGTGTGTGACCGTTTTTGATTACCTCGCTACATGGGCAGCCACACTCCGACTTCGGAGGAAGGGGCTGTCTTATCTTCTGGGCCCTCGCCGCTCATTCCGAGTCCCAACTCGCAGCCACGCCCTCGTTTGTCAGGTCGTGGAATCCGAAATCAGCAGTCCAAGGGGAGCGAATCTATGCTAGGTCGTCAGGAGGAAACCGCCAGAGGAGACACTGCATTGCGGCTGAGTCCTCTTTGTTCCTCTTTCTTGCGTTGCGCTGAACTAGGTGAATATGTACCGTAGGCAGCTTTGATAGCAGTTGTGTGCCTTTCTAGGGATGGAGAGTTATCTGGCTATCTCTGTTAATGTTCATCAGTCAGTCTTTGTCAGTAACATTGAAAAGAAGCTTGGTCAGTATGATTGAATGATTGTTGATAAAGAGTTTTTCTTTGAGACATTTAGGGCGTTTGGGGTAATAATTGGAGATTTCTTCCTGTTAGTGCTTAGAGCTTAAAGGATGCGCACTATAGAACATTTCTTGATAAATAAACAAATAAACGTTCTGCTCGAAAAGTCTGTGAAACGACTAGACATGTGTTTGCCAAAGGCTTTTCCAACGTTTTCCAGGTGGTCGAGGGACAGGGAGAACAGCCGCTGGGCTCTCCGCAAGCTGTGAATTGTATTTTCGGTGCATTATCGAACAATTCCAAAGATCTTCTCTTCATCATCAGGCCCACACTAACAGTTATTGATTTCATTGCCAGGTGGCCGGGGACTGGAAGAACATCCGCCGGGCTTTTTCTGCAAGCTCTCCGCAAGCTGTGAATTGTATTTTCGGTGCATTATTGAACAATTCCAAAGACCTTCTCTTCATCAGGCCCACACTAACAGTTCACTGATTTCATTGCCAGGTGGCTGGGGACTGGAAGAACATCCGCCGGGCTTTCCGCAAGCTGGACGTCAGCGGCAATGGCTACCTGTCCCTGCCGGAGTTCCGGTCCGTGCTGAAGCTGGCCAACGTCCTGCTGGATGAGGACGAGGTGTACCACGTGATGACGGCCTTCGACAGGGACCTGTCCGGCAGGATCCACTACGAGAAGTTCATCGAGGAGACCTTCAAGCCTGAGAGCCGTTGCAGCGTGCGCTCTGTTAATTAAAGTAGTGGTGAAAGTTCGTAGGCAGGAGATACCGGGCGAGAGGGGCTTACAGCTTGAGATGGGGAGAGAGAGAGAGAGAGAGAGAGAGAGAGAGAGAGAGAGAGAGAGAGAGAGAGAGAGAGAGAGAGAGAGAGAGAGAGAGAGAGAGAGAGAGAGAGAGAGAGAGAGAGAGAGAGAGAGAGAGAGAGAGAGAGAGAGAGAGAGAGAGAGGGAGAGAGAGAGAGAGAGAGAGAGAGAGAGAGAGAGAGAGAGAATTGGTGGTAAATAGAGAGGAAGAAAAAACAAAAACGAGGGAGGGAAGGAGAGAGGAGGGGGAGAAGATGGTGAGAAAGAGGGAGGGTAGGAGAGAGAGAGTGGATGAAAGTTGGGTTTAGCGTCCGCTTGGGCTACAATGAGCTCGTGTGAGACGAACCATCAACCAACCACCAAAGCTTCCATTCGATGTTCGGAGCTGATCCTGGGGGTACTGCAATGCCAGGACATAAGTCTCATAACTCATATCCGAACCTCACCTTAAATGTAAGGTGAGAGAGAGAAGGGTTGTAGAAGGAGAGGGACGAATGGGAGGGAGGGGGGAAAGAGGGATGGACAGAGAATAGAGATGAGATGGAGGGAGGGAAGGGTAGAAGAAAAGGCAGATAAGACAGAGAGAGAGAGAGAGAGAGAGAGAGAGAGAGAGAGAGAGAGAGAGAGAGAAAGAGAAAGAGAGAGTCTCTGTGTGTGTATGTTTGTTTGTGTGTGTTTGTGTGTGTGTGTGTGTGTGTGTGCGCGTGCGCACGTATGCGTGTATTGTTGTGTGTATATGTGTTCGCGCTTGTGCGTGCGCACTTGCATTTCTGTGTTTATGCGTGCTTGTCTGTGTTCTGTTCCTGTTTGTTCTTTAGATGTTACGTATGATGATGAGATT
>JAGGCT020000695.1:0-17500 GCA_017654935.2 Phymorhynchus buccinoides | reverse complement strand
ACACCCCCCCCCCCCCTCTCTCTCCCTCTTTCCTTCTGTACTCTTCACCTTTCCCTCTCTCAGTTTTCAATGTCCGTCTTCTCAATCAGACTCCACCTATAGGGGCTTACCACCCTCTCTTCCCCCTCTCTATCCCCCCCCCTAATTATGTTGCTCCTCTGCCTTTTCGATCCTCGTCCTTTTCTTTTTCTTCTTCTTCTTCTTCTTTTTCTTCTTCTTCTTCTTCTTCTTCTTCTTCTTCTTCTTCTTCTTCTTCCTCTTCTTCTTCTTCTTCTTCTTCTTCTTCTTTTGACGCCGGCGACAAAATGTGATTTTGGGCGACAAAATGTGTCATAACACCCCCCCCCCTCTCTCTCCCTCTCTTCTCTTCTTCTTCTTCTTCTTCTTCTTCTTCTTTTTCTTCTTGTTCTTGTTCTTGTTCTTGTTCTTGTTCTTCTTCTTCTTTCTTCTTCTCTTCTCACTTTTTTGGGGAACATTCTGGTTCATTGATTTATATTTTGTCCCTCGTCCTCTCCTTAAATGTCAGTTAGTTATATATTTAATGTGGCTTTGTGATAGTTGCCCGATGTTTGCTTTGCTAATCCTTGTTTGTTTTCCTTTGCTTGCATGCACTTTTCTTGTTCATTGATTTTTGTTCTTATTTTATCTTCCTTCGTTTTGTTTTTCTTGAGAACTTGATGGGAAAAAAAGCATTATTTGCTTACTCTATTATCCTTGGAAAATACAAATTATTCATTCATTCATTCATTCCCTGTCTGTCTCTCTCTGTCTGTCTCTCTCTCTCCCTCTCTTTCTCTCACTCACTCTCACCCTGTTTCTTTCTGTCTCTCTCTCTCTCTCCATCTTTCTCTCTCCATCTCTCTCTCTCCCTCTCTCTCCCTCTCTCTCTCCCTCTCTCTCTCTCTCTCTCTCTCTCTCTCTCTCTCTCTCTCTCTCTCTCTCTCTCTCTCTCTCTCTCTCTCTCTCTCTCTCTCTCTCTCTCTCTCTCAGATTGACACTATCACGATTCCATTTGTTGGGCAAAAACATTGAAAATAACTGAACCAACCAATAACTTATTACGTCCATAATGCTTGGATGCTTTGGCCATGAAACATATACGAGTTATAGGTAGAAAACGAAGTAAATAACAACTGAGACAACTTGAAAGTTAAAAATAATACAACCCTGTGTTTTAAAGGTGGACCCTGACACATAAGTTTTTGCAAGAAACACATCGAGATGACCAGAAAGACAGCCTTTTCAAGGATCGGAACACTCACTTTGCTCTGGTTTCCTAGAAATCAAACCGTCAAAACGGCGATTCCTCTTTGACGGAGATGCCGGAGAGAGAAGCCATTTTGGATGGCTTGGGTGGAGAGTGATTGAAGCTTTTTCTTCTTTGTAGTGCAGTAAAAGAAAATTAGAGCTATTTCCTTTGTTGTGAGCGAAACTCCTATAGGTAAAAACCTGTATAAAATTTAAAAAAAAAGGCTTGTATTGCGGAAATTTCGTGCAAACGATTTGGTCTAAATTCACAGAAAGAATTTGACTTCCAGCACCTCCGCCAAGGAGGAATTGCCGATTTGACGGTTTGATTTACTGGAAACCAGAGCAAAGCGAGTGTTTCGATCTCTGTAAAGGGTGTTTTCCTGGTGATCTCGACGTGTTTCTTGCAAAAACTCATCCGTCAGGGTGCCCCTTTAAGGGAACACAGAGAGAGAGAGAGAAAGAAAAAGAGAGAGAGAGAGAGAGAGACGGGGGTGGGGGGGGGGGGGGGGGGGAAGCATACATACACCCTATCTCTCAGTTTATTTGTTTATGTGTTGTTTTTTAAAGAGATAAAATATTGTAACATATTCTAACAAGAAAGGTCATCGTCACTAATCATGCAATATTACGTATGCGCCATCTGGCGCTTGTTTGAGATAATTATACACTCTCTTCAGTCTTCTCATTTTAATAGTCTTGTCTTGCATTGCTAATGGCAAAACAAATCGCAGCATTAAAAACAAAACGTTGGTTTGCGGGATCTTCACCCAAAACGGCTGACTCTAACATTTTTTTAAGAATGCCTTTGAAGGCCATACATGGGTTTTGATATTCAACAAGATTTCCATGGCTTGACAAACTCAGTGTCTTAAAGGGGCACCCTGACGGATGTGTTTTTGTAAGAAACACGTTGAGATCACCAGAAAAACACCCTTTACAGAGAATGCAACACTCACTTTGCTCTGGTTTCCTAAAAATCAAACCGTCAAATCGGCGATTCCTCTTTGGCGGAGGTGCTGGGAGTCAAATTATTTCACCCAAAGAGAAGGCGTGTGTCGTCTCTTTTCTAATGGCCGCACGCAATTTGACCAAATCGTTCGCACGAAATTCTCGCAATACAAGCCTTTTTTATATATATATTTTGTATTGCAATTTATTTACAGGAGTTTCGCTCACAACAAATGAAATAGCTCCAATTGTTTTGTTACTGCACTCCAACAAAAGAAAACGCTTCAACCACAATTAGTGACCTCCACACATCCCATCCAAAATGGCTTGTCTCTCCGGCATCTCGGCCAAGGAGGAATCGACGTTTTTACGGTTTAATTTCTAGGAAACCAGAGCAAAGTGAGTGTTCCGATCCTTGAAAAGGCTGTCTTTCTGGTGATCTCGACGTGTTTCTTGCAAAAACTCATCCGTCAGGGTCCACCTTTAACGCAGCCAACACGTCTTCGGAGGTTTATGGTAAGTAAATAGACAACCCCCCTCTGTCCTGTCCCCAAAGAAAGCAATGCGTGACTTCATTTTAGTTTGATCATTTAGTCTCAATAATTAATATAATGTTTATAATGTATGTAATTACCATAATGTTTATAATGACTAATTTAATGTAATATAATGCTTTGTGTCATGATCATATTTTTACTGTACTTGTTGTCTGTTGTTTGTTTGTCTGGGGACAAAATGTCCTTTTATGCACTGCTTTAAAAGGACAATAAATGATTTGATTGATTGATTGATTAATTATTAACAGTCAAATATTTCACGAATTGTCGACCAGCTGAAACACCGACAGACTAGAAAAGCAGTAGGCCTACCACACCCCTCACCACTATCCTCAAACCCAGACAAACACATAAGAAAAGCAATGCTGATCATTTGGCTTATTAGTTTGCGTGTTTCTATCAGTTGACAAATTCACTTCTGCTCCAGATGAAACATTTTATCAACGTCATCCGTTAACCTCTGCTGATTTTGATGATGGTCGAACTTAACCACTGAATAGCATATCGGTTACCTGAATTGACCTTTGCTGGACCCCCCAACCCCACCCCCTCCTCAATGAAAAGTAAAATGTCTAAAGCAGTTGCGCACTTTCCCTCTGCAATGAGAAATATATTTAAACTACGATGTTTGCGAGAAAAAAATAACGAACGATTTAAGCGATGTTTGTGCCCTCTGCTTTTGTTTGTTTATGTAACTAAATATAGCGCAAACGACTTCTGGGGGTAAGGTATTTATATTTTAATTTAAAACAACAACAAGAATGATAAGAATCTTTGGGTCAATTTTTGTGGGGGGTTTCTTCTACACACTACAAACTATCTAAATGTCTAGTCTTTATCTGACTTTCATTCTTTTATCAAAATCGTATTTGAAATCGTCCATGTCTGCAGTTGTATCCAGATTAAACCAGTTGTGTTTACAAACAAAAGGCAGGGCGTGAATGAGGCTTTATACCGAAAAGTATCTGCCCCTGTCTCGCGACCTCAAATGCGAACGCCACCTACTTAAGATTATCGCCCTTGCCTGTCAGGAACTATGCCCCACATGGCCGAAAGGCCAAAGAGGGCGTAAAACACTATTATTATTACTGCCAGGAACTAGTGGTATGTAGCCACAGAAGATTATCTGCTCCTGACTTGTCACCAGGGGGCATCGGCAGTTCGGACCTAAAATTATCGCCCTTTTGTCTCGGCAAGGAGTAGTATAACGCCTCATTCTGACCTTTGATCGCAGATGTCTGTCAAATGTTGTCGAGATAATGTCAATTTCATCCAGTTATATCCTGTTCCAAACGGGTTCTGTTTACATGCAGTTTTAGTTCTTAACTTTGCTCCCTGTTATCTACTACTACTAGGGGAAGACGGGGTAAGAAGCCCACCCGAATTATCTCATGAAATGAAGCAAATTTCAGTCTCATTTTGCCCATGAGACGAGCGTTAATGTCTTGCATTCGTCTCGTGGGCAAATTTGACTGAAATTTTCTTTATTTCATGAGATAATTGGGGTGGGCTTCTTACCCGCCCATGCGCTTTTTACCCCGTCTTCCCCTACGAGTTTATCACATTGAAAATAATGATAGGATGATGACGTATTGAACGCTTTTTCTCCCTACTAGCTGCTTCTGCTTCTGTTTCCTCTCCTCCACTCCCAGTTATTACTCTCTCTTACTCTTTTTCTCTTCCACACACACACACACACACACACACACACACACACACACACACACTAAAAACCTATACAGTAGTGTGTGTGTGTGTGTGTGCGTGTGCGTGTGCGTGTGTGCGTGTGCGTGTGCGTGCGTGCGTGCGTGCATGCGTGTGTCTGTCCGCATGTCTCTATGTCTTTGTGTGTATGTGTGTGCGTGAGAGAGAGAGAGAGAGAGAGAGAGAGAGAGAGAGAGAGAGAGAGAGAGAGAGAGAGAGAGAGAGAGAGAGAGAGAGAGAGAGAGAGAGAGAGAGAGAGAGAGAGAGAGAGGGAGGCGCATGACATGTTGGAAACGGGAAGGGACCCAAAATATGTGAAAGCTTGGGGTGACTTGGAGAGGGTGTGGGTGTGGGGGTGGGGTGAATAAATGAATGCGAGGATAGAAATGGTGGGAAAGAGGGCAGTTCTTAACATTTTGATAGTCGCTTGTATCGACCCGTTACTGTGTCCAACTTCTTGCGAAGCATGATTTGTTGTCCATTTTCCCTATTAGTTTTGTTTCCATTTTTAATACATGCAAATGTGTTTCCTTGCTTGTATTGTGATTGTACGAGACCACACTGTAATTTCACCTAACGTGATAATAAAGTAATTTTTGACTTTGACTTTGACTTGACACACACTGACTCTCTCTCTCTCTCTCTCTCTCTCTCTCTCTCTCTCTCTCTCTCTCTCTCTCTCTCTCTCTCTCTCTCTCTCTCTCTCTCTCTCTCTCTCTCTCTCTCTCTACAGAGCTTAACTCATTTTATTTAGGGGATACAGAAAAACGAGACCTGTAGATTCATAGGCATAGCCTCAATAGAACAGAAATTCAAATGAGCCACAGAAAAGGAACATACTGTAGCAAACCAGCAAAAGCGGTTAAAACGTATCACAGTCCCTAAAAAGCGAGGGATGGGCCTATAAATGTAGGGGGGGAACAACATGGCCACATGCGCGTTACGAGGACCCACCATTATTTGGTTTATACAGGCGTGCTGTCCTCCGGATTGTAGAATAGCAAACAATGAGCGCTTCTGGCCGCCCCGAGGAAGATTACTCTACTGGCCAATTCACATGTACCTTGGTCTGTCTCCCTTTGTTAAACCGGCGACAGGAGTATAAAAGGAGGGAGGCGATAGTTTACTTCATCTCCTGAATTACTTGTAGCGGTGCCATAGCCGATGAGGTTTAACCGAGGCGTGGTCACCACTACAGCTATCTGTATTAATAAAAAAAATCGGGACTTTACTGGTTTCGTACTGCCTCCGGGCATTGCCTCCAGTATTGTTCCCACCATATTTGTATTTACAAATGTCCCATATGTGTCTGATTCAGACCAAGAGGACGTAAAACTCCATTTTCTCTCTCTTTACTTCATCTCATCAAGGAAGACCCAGTCTTCAGGAACATTGCCCTTAAGAGGCAACGCCTAATAGGACGCTAATCTCTTCATCATCCCAGGCGCGCGCCACATTTGAAACGCAGCTGGCGAGAGAGACGGTTCACCCTTCTTTGTTCCCTGTCGTGCGAGCCACCGCGAGGCAGAGCTTTTCTGACGAGCAAGACCCGATCCCTGGGATTTGTAGTGAAAGGTGAGATTTGCGTCCAATTGATCGCAGATCCTTATGGACGGTATTCCTGAAGACGAAGTCTTCCTGTTGTTAATGATGATGATGATGATGGAGGCTGTAAAAAAGTGAGATCGTAGTTCATGACGTGGCAGACGTCGTCGTGGATGACTCATGGAACACGTTGCGAACCCTGGAATCGCGGATACGCTGTCGGTTGCGGGAACATTTCGGACTGGATCCGAGTCTTGGAACTTGTGCATGATGCTGGTGTTAGCATCGTCAAGGTCACGTGCGTAGATGCGAGCATCTGGTGAGGCGACATGAGACTTGCATTGTGAGACTGTAATCGGTTGTTTCCCCTTTAAATAGAAGGCAATTTTTTTTTTTTTTTGCTGCGCGCTGGCGAGAGAGAAAGAGAGACAGAGAGAAAGAGTGAGATTGGCGTTGGTAAAAAAACACCCAACTGCCTTCAAATGAAATGCCACCTGGTGATAAGTGCTAAGGACCGTAACTCCTCCTAAACAGCTACTAACTTTTTACATTTCTTCACAGTATGCAAGTCTGCACTCATCCGGGTGTAGGTATTCCCGCGGGATAGACAATGTGGGAACCTATTATTACATGTCTTTTGACATGTCTTAGACTTGTGGAAATTTCTGTTCCGCTGATTTCTGAGTCGACATAGGAGTAGCAAACCGGGCTCTTCTTAATTTGGATGAGGTCATGAGTAAGGACTACTACGATGGGTTGGGTGGGACTTGAATCCCTTGTTCATCAACTTACCTCGTTAGAACTTAGTTTGGCCAAATTTAGCATTTGTCATAATGCAATAGTTTTGGTTCTTCTGGAACGACGACGTCTTCATCTGTTGTGAAGAACAGATTTTTTCAAACTATGAACAAGGATGAAACACCCTTGAAGCATTCTAAAAACGATGATCGTGCCTGTGACAGGCCTACCAACATCAGAAAACGCTATGTTTGACTGGTGCTCTCCACTTTTGCATTGTCAAGAAATAATAATGAACTTGTGCTCACCCCTGTTTTTCTTTTCTTTCTTTTCTTCTTCTTCTTTTAAGATGTACCTTTTAAAGGGGCACCCTGACGGATACGCTTTTGCAAGAAACACGTCGATATCACCAGGAAAACACAATTTACAGAGATCGCAACACTCACTTTGCTCTGGTTTCCTAGAAATAAAACCGTGAAATCGGTGATTCCTCTTTTGCGGAGGTGCTGGAAGTCAGATTCTTTCAGTGAAAGAGAAGGCATGCTTCTCTTTTCCAATGGCCGCCTGAGTTAGACCAAATCGTTTGCACCAATTTTCCACAATATAAGCCTTTTTTATACAGTTTTTATACAGTTAACCAAATTAAAAGAGTTTCGCTCACAACAAAGGAAATAGCTCCTTTTTTTGTACTGTACTACAAAGAAGAAAAAGCTTTAACCACTCTCAGTGGCCTCCACCCACCCCGTCCAAAATGGCTTATGTCTTCGGCAACTCCGCGAATGAAATTCATCTTAACGTCCTCTGGTCTGGAACAGACACATATGGGACATTAGTAGATATGTTCCTATCCTTAAAAAGGCTGTCTTTCTGGTGACCTCGACGTGTTTCTTGCAAAAACTCATCCGTCAGGGTGCCCCTTTAACTTGTGTCAGTTTTAAAGTGTGTTTTTTCCTGTCGAAGAAACACTAATAAAAAGATAGTTTCGAAAGCTTGTTAGTGTGGTTATTTTGAAGTCAACATTAGAATTTAAAAAAGTCTCGTTCTTCATTGGTAGCAAGTATCTTTCAGCATCTGCAGATAACCACACCTGATTTGATGACTTTTCGACAACTTTCTAAAAATGTGAAGACACCACACAACCAGTTTGATCATCTTAGCGTCTGATGTTGAAAGTTACTGCACTGAACATTCAGCCTACTTTTATATAAGCTATTCCAACATAGATTGAAACAGTGAGGCCCCTTGTTCATTTCTATTCTAACATGTTTCTTTTTCTACATTGTGTGCCGTTTAGCGAACATTTTATTATAGGTATAACTGTCACACATTCATCAGTCTTCAAACAGTTGTGTTCCAACTTTAAGATGCTGATTTGTCTAAAAGAGCGTGTACTAAATTGAGACGGTCACAGTAGAAACTGAATTCCATTCAGCATATTTTTTTCCATTGGTTTACGCTCGTATATCCTTATTTCAGAATGGTAAATAATGTAAAATGGAACCTGCGACTTCTTTACTTTTAGCAGGCTTAGCTACCGGCATTAATGTGCTAAACATGGAATTGTACTGATCGATGTGCCATTTTGAAACCGTGCATTTGAAGTGGTTGTGACAGTGCAAATTGTAACAACTGCGCAAAATGTAACAATTGTTACATTTTGCGCTAGGCGCCCACCTTTTGACGAAATTAGCAAAAAATAGAAGGCAGTTTTTCGTCATTACAGATCAAATCGAAGTAAAATCTTCAAGGAGTTGATGCATTTGTCTTCATCATAATATATCAAATAGAAAGATAAAAACAAAGTCTACATCTAAATTTCCAAATGTTTGTTTGCTTGCTTGTTTGTTTCACTCGTTCTTCATTCGATTTAGCATTATTACTTATTATTACAAGGTTATTATTATGCAGGTTGTTTTATTGATTTTTTTCTCTCGTGTGTTATTTCTTTCTTGCTTTCTTCTTGGGTACAGCGGTTTTTCCGCCTGATCAATGCCGAATTACTGTTGTGTTTATGGATGTAACAAATCACAGCTACGATATTTTCTACGATATTATGATGAAGACAAATTCATCAACTCCTTGAAGATTTTACTTCGATTTGATATGTAATGACGAAAAACTGCCATTTTGGGGGGCTAATTTCGTCAAAAGGTGGGCGCCTAGCGCAAATTGTAACAATTGTTACATTTTGCACGGGCAACCCACGCAAAATGTAACAATTGTTTCAATTTGCGCGGGCTGCCCGCGCAAAATGTAACAAAACCGAACATTGTTACATTTTGCACGGGCAGCCGCGCAAAATGTAACAATTGTTACATTTTGCGCAGTTGTTACAATTTGCGCTGTCACAAATGGTGAAGAGCTCAGTTGTAATTATGAGTACATTTTATGTAGGCATAGTTTGACGAATATCAGCATTAAACACCTCTTTCAGCCCACATAGATAGATGCTGGGCCCCGATTCACTAGTTCAAATTAGGCCCTATGCTAATTACTAAATCTTATCATCAGTGCCTACCACATGGGTTACGGACGAACAAGGACAAATATAATGCCAATTCTGAAAGACTATAAACATATTGTACGTAATGTTCTATCTAGTTCAGTACTAAACTTCAAACTAAACAGAAAAGTCTGACGAGATAAAAATAGAAACTTTCAAAGTAATCACCCTCAGGCTTCCATTCGGTCACGTGGACGAAATGGATGTTCCACCTTCTAGTCACCCTGACTTACCTTCAAGGTTAATAGCACGAAGAGATTTGCATTTCTTGGGCACGTGAAGTCGTGTTTGATCATCCGGGAACCTAAGGTCCCTGTGACCCCGAGTGAATTGAGGTCATGGTGTATAGATACAAATGTTCAATAACTCTCAGGGGGCATTGACATTAAGACTGAGAGACTGGTTCTAGACTGGTTTTTATGTAATTTTCTGAGGGCTGTGTGAAACCGTAGCTCATGGCAGACGGACATACTTTATGAAGACAAGCAGACTGGTCTAATCCCATTACGATACAGCTGATTACATTAAGGATTACTCAGTTCTGTCACCATGGGGACACTGAAAGTAGCACCCGACCTACATACGGTGAAATTACTCAACAATTCCAAAAATTGTCAATCTTTTGCTACTCTCTGAATTTCTTTGAAAGCAACCAAACGAATTGACAAACAAACACAAACGAGGAAACACAAACAATACAGCGATGTTATTTCATTTGCTTCGATCAATTCGTTCCAAGATTGATTGAACAAAACAGTAAATAAAACATTCAGCAATCGCACATCTGTAACTACCATGGAAAGTAAGCATATGACAGACTGAAAATGTAAAAAAAATTATATGTTCTCATTCAAGTAGTCTTTCTGATAAAAAGATATTAAGAAAAGTATGACACAAATCTATTCTAATTCAAGTAGTATGTTTTCCCAGATAACAAGGTAAGTTTTTAAGATTGACGTACTTCTAGAACGATGAAAGATTACCAGAACCATAGGTTACTGCCCTACAGAGACGAAACAAAGATGAAATCACCCTCTCTTTCACAGTGCAAACCTATTCCAAAGATACAACTGAATTTCAATGGTCGACTTATGGCGATTATTTGACCGCCAGGGGGCAGTCAATCCACTAGGGGCTTATCGCGCGATTTTCTTAGTTGGGCGTAGTGAGAGAGAGAGAGAGAGAGAGAGAGAGGGTGGGACTCCTCTCTCTCTCTCTCTCTCTCTCTCTCTCTCTCTCTCTCTCTCTCTCTCTCTCTTCTCTCTCTCTCTCTCTCTCTCTCTTTCTTTATCCCCAATTAAGAATATAGAGAGGATTAGCCCCACTCGAGCTTTATGCCCCCTGGTGGTCAAAAGAGCCCGCTAAGTCGCTCATTAATATTACATTCGTGTCGATTACAGTCAAACCTCACTTAACGGGCACCGCAGTATACCGGACAGTTTTTGTCAGCCTGTATTTTCCCCTTTTTATTCATTACTAAAGGTGTTTCCAGCAATGCGACCACCCCGCTATTCAGGACAACGGACAGTGATCTCAGTCTGAATCACTACTAACTAGTGTAATTTACCACTCAGTATCCGACCACCCTGATCCGAATTTTGTTTATAGCACAATCAAAGTAAGATTCAGGCTATATATTTTTAAAGCAAATATCACGGGAAAGGAAATTTGAAAAAAATCAAGCTCAAGGAAAGATCACGGAAAAGTTGAGTGAAAATAATTCCTTTGCTTCGTTAGTCAATATGTTTGAGAATAAAATAAAGTCATTCTTTTCATTATACACGTAATTATGTGTTGCCTTTGCATGGAGTGATTCAGTATAACGGGCACCTCACTATTACGGACAGTTTTGACCAGTCTGTTGGGTGGTCGGTTTACTGAGGCTCGACGGGATCTATTGATGAACATTTATTGAAAGAATCCTGTACTTGAAATCTACACCAAATTCAAAATTCTTTGTCTGATTCCCAACCACACTGCAAAATGTAATGATTGTCTGTTAATATTTTAAAAGTAATATTCTTATTGCAGACAAACACAGAGCAAACACAAAAACAAAATTTCCTTATTGGAGGTAAACAAAACTTTTATAGCAACCAAAAGAAAGCGTTGCCGTAACGTAAACCTTCAAGAGGGGTACTTAGATTGGTTCATTTTTGTAGGCCGGGTTCACATTAGACGCGTAAGTTCCGCACGGAAAACCCTAAATAAGTGGACGAAAGAAGGATAAAAGTGTACGCATAATGGGGAAATTCGGACACGTGCGCAAATCTTTTCCCTTCTTTGTTTCACTTATTTATGGATTGCGCACGGGTTTCCGCATGGGATATCCGCTTATGTGTGTACACAACCTTAGGCTTGCAAGAGTTTCACCCAGAAATCGCTGGTCTAGTCTATCATGCGTCCAATCTTGACTATCACTAAAGCCTAAATATTTTGATGACTCTTTTTTTATGTCTCTTTGCTATCATGACTTACCAGTTTTCTGAAACGAAATTTGAAAGATCGGGCGCTTGAAGTCACGTGTAAGCCTACTATTTCTAATCGGCACAGCACAAAATGAAGCATGCATATGCGCAGGGTCATGCGCATTAATTATTTAAGGGTATGAAACTTATTCCTGTATGCGTTCTTGTCCTTTAAATGTATTACATTAAACCAACCAGAAACCGTTCTTGTTTTTTGCGTGTTTTGGATTTTGTTCAATCCTTGGTGAGCTGCGTACGTATGCATGGATGAATAAACGGATGGATGGACTGAGAGAAGGAGGCAGATAAGGGTAGGTGGGTGGGTAGGTAGGTAGTCAGGTAGGTTGGTTTACAGGTATGTATAAAATGCAAAATAGCGTGTTTGGATGCTAGCGCGCGTTTGTGCCCTGGGCCACGGGAAAGCCAAACAGTGTGTGCTCAAACAGCCACTAGCCAAAAAAACACCACTTCATCGATTGTCAAACGCTTGACAGACAATTGTAGATAGCTTGTTTTATAGCTTAATTACTACACACTCGGTACACGTGCGACTATCAAAAGTACTAATACTGATGGCACATCGACGGAAAGTTCGCTTGACGTTTGATTAACCCTTTCACCGCCTAAGTCGCATTTTAGCACCAAGTGATTGAACACCTATGTCACTAAAAGGCATCAAATTGGGGTCTATTATCCGAAGACCCTGTTGTCTTAGTTTTGGGAAGTAAGGATAGACCTTATTTTATATATGTCACAGAAGAATCCCCAATACTGCAGATGGATGTTGTTCTCTACCCAGGTAAATTTGATGGAAATATTTGGCTGAAATATGGCTGGCGGTGAAAGGGTTAAACACCATTTAAGTTAGCAGCGATTTAATGCTCCAAAACAATAGATGATTTTGACAAAAAACCAGATGCTTGTGGCAAAAGAAAAGACCATCTAACCCTAACCCTATCCCTAACCCTAACCCTAACCACGGAAAGAACCAAGAAATAGAGCAGGAGGGTGTAAATCTACGTATTTGCCGTGAAATCGATGTACAAAGCCATGCATTTATTTTTGCTGGAACAATTCCTTTTTTTGGTTGATAAATTTTAAGTCTTTAAGTTATTCAATGAGTGATTTGAACGAAGAATTAACGACGCAACTCATCAAGTAACTAAGGTGACAAAACTTCATCCGGAACTTTAATTTAAACACACTTTCTTTCAAGTTGTCTTCTTCTCCAGATTGTTTGCTCACGCTTAACTTCAACGTATCCTTGTTTGATCCACCCTCACACCTACCAGTATCACCCGCCTCCTCCTTAACCCCCTTTACCTTATCTAGAAGTGGAAGACTGACAAAGATTCATTGCATAAAGGGACAGCCACACGTCCACTAATATTGTACGACTGTACGATACGATTCGATCACGTGGTCTCCAAGAACAAAACAATGTGATTCTCGTGCTTCGAGATCACGTGATCGAATCGTATCGTACAGTCGTGCGATTTTAGCTGACCCCTTGCTTACCCCTTGCTTACCTGTTGAACATGACTAGTCTATCTACAAAGCAACGTTTGAGATACCGAGGTAGGCTCTTCAGAATAAAGCCGACTTTCTCTTTTCCTCGTACTACCAGCTCCTACACACATACACACGCGCGCGCGCGCACTCACGCACGCACACACACATACATACACACACACACACACACACACACACACACACACACACACACACACACACACACACACACACACACACACACACACACACACACATTCACAGAGAGAGAGAGAGAGAGAGAGAGAGAGAGAGAGAGAGAGAGAGAGAGAGAGAGAGAGAGAGAGAGAGAGAGAGAGAGAGAGAGAGAGAGAGAGAGAGAGAGAACTTGAAAACTTGAAAACTTAAACTTTATTTTCCAAGGATATAGATTTTAGGCAACGCCTATTCTTCCAATCTGTCCTTGAGAGAGAGAGAGAGAGAGAGAGAGAGAGAGAGAGAGAGAGAGAGAGAGAGAGAGAGAGAGAGAGAGAGAGAGAGAGAGAGAGCGAGAGGGCCGGACCAAATAATTCGTAATCGGGGTGGGTTTGGGTCTGCTGGGAGTCCAGGGGGGGGGGGGGGGGGGGGGGGGGGGGGGGGGTGGGGGGGGGGGGGGGGGGGGGGGGGGGGGGGGGGGGGGGGGGGGGTAGCAAAGCCCCCAGAAAGTTGTGCAATTTAATGATTATTAAGGCATAAATCGAGTTCTTCTTTTACTTTTTAGCCTTGTATAAGGTATATCTTGGGGTAGAGGGGGGGGGGGGGGTGTCCGGAAACCCAGGACAGACATCCACCCCCCTGGATAGAGAGAGAGAGAGAGAGAGATTCCAGACTTCAGACTTCATATACTTTATTTTACAAGGATAAGAATTTAGGCTTGGTCTATTCTTCCATTCTGTCATTGGTTCTAAGCATGCAGCATGTAACTAATACTATAGATGAACGTTGAGACAAAGTAAAATCGTCAACAGAAACAACAACAGTCTGTAGCAGAAATATAACAACGACAGAGAGAGAGGGAGAGAGAGAGAGAGAGGAGAGAGAGAGAGAGAGAGAGAGAGAGAGAGAGAGAGAGAGAGAGAGAGAGAGAGAGAGAGAGAGAAGAGAGAGCGAGAGAGAGAGAGAGAGAGAGAGAGAGAGAGAGAGAGAGAGGGGAGGGAATACGAATACGAATGCGAACTTTTTTAATGAGGGAAATTAGATAAGCTGAGACAGCTTTTTTACTTCATGCCCTCAGGCAAAAGATGACATGGAAAAATAAATCATAAACATGCAAAAAAGTGGCAACAAATACAGCATTACAGTATTTACATTAAAAAAATGAAAGAACAATTTCATAATCTCTCTCTCTCTCTCTCTCTCTCTCTCTCTCTCTCTCTCTCTCTCTCTCTCATCGCACGCACACAAACGCACACACACACACCACATTCATCACACCCACCCTCATATGCGCACACATACACGCTTACACCCATATACACAAGCACGCCCGTACACACACATCATGCATAGCATGTAAATTGAGAGAGAGAGAGAGAGAGAGAGAGAGAGAGAGAGAGAGAGAGAGAGAGAGAGAGAGAGAGAGAGAGAGAGAGAGAGAGAGAGAGAGAGAGAGAGAGAGAGAGAGAGAGAGAGAGAGAGAGAGAGAGAGAGAGAGAGAGAGACAGACAGACAGACAGACAGACAGACAGACAGACAGAGTTAGTCCAGCCTACACGATTATTTCTTGATAATTCTGTTTCGTTTTTCTTTTATTCCGTGTCCTGGCACTGTCTGACCTTTTCCCCTACTTTCAAATTCACAAACTGATGCGTCACTTCTTCTTTTAGTTCTTCTTCCTCCTCCTCTTCTTCTTCTTTTTTAAGCTTTTAGTCATGTCAGCAATCACGAATTTCTCTTTTTTGTTCTTTAACGAAACAGCTGATTTAAGACAAAGCCTTAACGAAACGTGGAAATTTGTTCAACTAGGTTAGCTAGGCTATCTAGGTAGAACCTATCAAGGACAGGAAAAATTCCTGTCCTACTGCTTAGCAAATCTGTCCCAGCTAAACTACTAACTGCCTTGTGTGGATGATTTGAACGGGGTAAGGCTACTCTGATATGGTTTAATTAGCTGACCTACTCTGTAGACCTAATAGTGCTCCCATTCCTGTGAGAATGGGAGTACATCGCATTTGAAACAATGGCTTGTGCCTGTCTCTGTATGTGTGTCAGTGTTGCGAAGTTTTGTTGTTGGAGTCTCCGCAGCAACCAATCATACAAAACATTATGAAAGTTGTCTCTTAGTCCTATGCCGTGACGATGTTGCTCACTAGATCAGCTTATCCTCACATCTAACAATATTTACAACAACAGTAGCAACAACAAAAAACAGGTTGTTCTTTGTTACACAAACAAAACGTGAGGTAGGCGTGGTTTAGTATTGTGCCCGTGACTGCTACATTTCTGTGACTCGGCAAGACTAAGTCCATGTCAGTGATGCTTGGATTAACGTCCTATTGGCGTGAGCCTTTAAGGACCCATTGACCGAAGACTGGGTCTTCCTGGAGGAGATGAGAGGTGATGAGATGGAGGTGAGACAGTGTTCCTTGGCCGTGGATGATTCTGTTGTCTTGCGGACCCTTGCACACAGGGGTTCGCAACCTGGACATAGGGGAAGACGGGGTAAGAAGCGCATGGGCGGGTAAGAAGCCCACCCCAATTATCTCATGAAATAAAGAAAATTTCAGTCAAATTTGCCCATGAGACGAATGCTAGACATTAACGCTCGTCTCATGGGCAAAATGAGACTGAAATGTGCTTCATTTCATGAGATAATTGGGATGGGCTTCTTACCCGCCCATGCGCTTTTTACCCCGTCTTCCCCTAATCATGCGGAAGAATATTGGTCTTGTCTTGATGCTTCGGGTGTCCTCAGCATCGGCGTCGCGAGGAGAGAAGCTGGATTGCATTGTGAGATGCTAACTATTATAACCTAACTATAATAAGATGGCCTTTGGCTGTCGATCGTTCTCCTTGCCCGCTTTAGGTCTACTTGCCGCTTTTGAACTTATTTCGTTGACCTCCCAACTCTATGTCGTCTTTGGCCTTCACAAAAAGAGAAATTCGTGATTGCTGATATGAATAAAAGCTTAACAAAGAAGAAGAACGGGGCAGGTCCACCATTTCGTTTTTATTGCTACGTGCTTTGCTCTAGAATCATTTGGACGCGTCCTCCCGCCATATCCTGTGTATGTTTGAGGGTGTGCATCAATGTGTCAAAATCTGAGAGTAAAAATGTGATTTGTGCTATTTGTTTTGTAACAAATGAATCCATCACATAATTTCGGGTTTTATGGTTGTTTTTTTATATGAAGACAAATTTTGGATTTTGGTTATGAAAATATGCTTAGTAAATGAACGTTCTGTGTGATTCTGGGTTTTATTAAGCATTTCTAGAGTCGGACAGTCTCTGCAGGCAGACGATTCCCCCCAGCAGACGATTCACACATCCAGCAGCTCGGAAAATTGCGCCTGGAGCGTCTACTGGGCACCAGCGATATGTACTGGCTCAGGCAAGCGCTGCAGAGGTCACCCAAGTCGTCATGCGAATCCCGCCCGCGTGTCAAGTCAGCCAACACTCGGAGATGAGGGAGGATGACTACTCAGCCCAACAGCACGCCGAGAGCGTTTCACCCCCCACCCCCCACTCTCGGGAATGAGTCCATAAGTCGTCGATATTTAAATCTGTTGTGACGCCCAATGCACGGTGGCATTCCCAACCGTGAGTCCGTGGTGAGAGGGTCAACTATACTGACTCCGGTACGGAGTAGGTCGCCCGGTGGCCCTGAAGACAGCCTTTGGAGGGGAAGACTGCTCAACACAACACCATCGACGCCAACGCCAACGGCAATGACCAGACAAGCGGACTACAGGAGCACCCAAGACAACCTCTTGGCTGTCTCACAATGCTAAGCCTCCTACCGCGACACAGATGCTCGCATCTACGCCCTGAACTTTGAACATGCTAACTTCAGCATCACGACAGGTATCTTCACGACTCGGATCCCGGAATAATGTACGACGACGTCTGCCACGTCACGAACTCCTGTCCCATCATCACCGACTCGTCATCATCATCATCATCTCAACGGGAAGACTTCGTCTTCAAGAATATGGTCCATAAGGGTCCCCGACCAATTGAACGTTAATCTCATCATCTTCCCCATTGCACGACTCATGTGACGTGCTTGGCCCAGTATACTACAGTCATTGCTCGC
>JAGGCT020000694.1:45000-50000 GCA_017654935.2 Phymorhynchus buccinoides | reverse complement strand
ACACATACACACACACGCGCGCGCGCTCGTGCGCGCACGTACGGATACACTTATATATGCGCGCAGACAGAGAGAGAGAGAGAGAGAGAGAGAGAGAGAGAGAGAGAGAGAGAGAGAGAGAGAGAGAGAGAGAGAGAGAGAGAGAGAGAGAGAGAGAGAGAGAGAGAGAGAGAGAGGCTCTTGTTCCAGTAACTATACAGGCAAACACACACGCGCGCATGCCCATACGCACGCGCACACACATTCTTTATAATTTGTGTAATTCGCACGCGCGCCCGCCCGCACGCACGCACACGCACACGCACACACACACACACACACACACACACACACACACACACACACACACACACACACACACACACACACACACACACACACACACACCACACACACACACAAATCATATAATAAAAAGGCAAGTGTGTGTGTGTGTGTGTGTGTGTGTGTGTGTGTGTGTGTGTGTGTGTGTGTGTGTGTGTCTGAAACACAAAACGGGCCTTATAAACTCCGCCGTTTTTCGACCGAATCGCTTCAAATTTGCTGTCAGGCTTATTTGCTGTCAGACCCACATACAAATGTCCCCAACTTCAAATTGAGTGTGCTCTTTACAATGATGTTTCGTTTTCAATTTGGGGACATTAGCATGGGAGTCAAACCTGGTCAAAACAAGATTTCTTACCAACTATAAGAGGGAAAACACGTGAAACCCGTGATTTTGACACGTGATCTCGCGGGTCTTTAACATCCCTCTATACATGTTCTTAACACATTTGAACAATTTACCATTGACCCTATTCTTTAATAACACAGGCCACAATGATTTCCTAGATATACTGTCAAAAGCTTTTTCAAAATCTACAAAGGCTACATACAGGTGTGTTTAAAAAATGTTTTTATCAGAAAATTGTTTTTGAACGGCAGCTAACAATGTAAAGATATGGTCAATAGTGTTATCATCTTTTTTTAAAAACCAGCATGGTGATACTCTCAAAAGACTCAGAACGTTTAATTGCAAAGGCCACCGACCTGTCTGCAAGGAGGTCAAAGAACAAAATATAGAATCACACACACACACACACGCACACACACACACACACACACACACACACACACACACACACACACACACACACACACGCATAACATTAAATATTTTACCACTAAAAGACAGGCTACATTTTAACAAATGCCTTTGCATGTACAACATGGTCAATGGAGTCGCTCCTAAGAAAATTATTGACAGTTTTACCATCAACCCAAATCGACATACTCATTCACTCTCCTTTCCCAGACCCCGAAATAATTTATACAAGTCTAGTTTTGTTTACTCAGGGGGTACAGCATGGAATAATCTATCCTCTTCTTTAAAATTGTGTCATCCAAGACAAGCTTTTAAAAAGGCACTTAAAAAAACCTATGATTGAAGCCTTGTAAAATAACCAACGCTACTTGTCAAAATAAAGGCCTTGTGGGTCGTATTTACATACTATATTCCATTCATTTGTTATGTTCCTTACTGGCACCCTGTAAACTAATCAATGATGTTTTTCAACATGAGGGCTTTGTGGGTCAATGCTATGTGTTTTATATGTGTTATTTTCCATTTGAAGGGGGGAGGGTGAATTCTAGTGATCTGTCTCATTTATGTTTTCGCTTTACACCTGAGTGGTTTTTCGGGTTCTCTCTGCATTAATTTTGTAAGTTAGAGTTTTTGCACGTCCGCGATCTCTCTCTCTCTCTCTCTCTCTCTCTCTCTCTCTCTCTCTCTCTCTCTCTCTCTCTCTCTCTCTCTCTCTCTCTCTCTCTCTCTCTCTCTCTCTCTCTCTCTCTCTCTCTCTCTCTCTCTCTCTCTCTCTCTCTCTCTCTCTCTCTCTCTCTCTCTCTCTCTCTCTCTCTCTCTCTCTCTCTCTCTCTCTCATACACACTCGATCAGGCTCCTTTTTTATTCTTCTCTTCTTTACGATGTCTCTATCAGCGTCTATGTCTCAATCTTTTTTTCTTGTCCCACCTCTTGCTCTCTCCCTTTCAAAGTATGATTGTATTTCTATTTATGTTTTGTACATAATGTATTTGCTAGTCATGATTTATGTATGATTTGTTTTTGATATTTGTTCATTGTGCTTTGGTTCCGTACGCCAAGTTTCATTGTTGATCTTTACATTTTATTGATTCAGTATGTTTTTTCTTTTCATGACGACAGGATGAAAACAAGCTTGTAGCTTACTCTTTTATCGTCATTAAAGATAATTTTGACTTGACTTGACTTGACTTGACGCACATACACACACACACACACACACACACACACACACACACACACACACACACACACACACACACACACACACACACACACACACACACACACACACACACACACACACATTTGCGCGCGCACACACATTGTGCCTTTGCAAAGAAAACAGAGGCCAGAGAGAGAGAGAGAGAGAGAGAGAGAGAGAGAGAGAGAGAGAGAGAGAGAGAGACAGAGAGAGAGAGAGAGAGAGAGAGAGAGAGAGAGAGAGAGAGAGAGAGAGAGAGAGAAGAGAGAGAGAGAGAGAGAGAGAGAGAGAGAGAGAGAGTGAGTGAGAGACGAGACGATGATGCTATCATCTTGGATGATAATCATGATTGTGATGCTGCTGCTGCTGCTGCTGCTGCTGCTAATGATGATGATGATGGATTCCTATTCTGATTCTGATGATGATAAAGATGATGACGATTCTGATTCTGATTCTGATTCTGATTCTGGTACAGGAGCAATTGCCACGAGGGCGTGGGCAGGAAGCTGAGGCAGCACTACAGACGGCCCTACTTCCTACCGGCCGACTCCGAGACAGTGGCGGAGGACTTCATGGATCTCTCACCCGGGATAATTCTCTGGACCCGGGGTAGCCATAATACACGTCAGTCTTCTCTCTGTCTCTCTCTGCATCTGTCTCTCTCATTCTGTTTCTACTCTCTCTCTCTCTCTCTCTCTCTCTCTCTCTCTCTCTCTCTCTCTCTCTCTCTCTCTCTCTCTCTCTCTCTCTCTCTCTCTCTCTCTCTCTCTCTCTCTCTCTCTCTCTCTCTCAAATGTGTGCGATTAGGCCGTTCTTGAGAGGGAAACACTTCGTAGAGCGTATTTAGGTCTATGGCAGGTCCAGGTTTCTGTGTTGCGTTTATGTCTGTCTTGATCAGTCCGGTCCGATCATGACCTCTATAGGTAGCAGAGGCGGCATTTGCTTTTCCCGAAAATTGAGCAGAAATTGGTTTACAGTGGAGATGCCTTTCTCAGGGTACATCCCCATTCTTCTGGCCAAAAGGAATTTAGGGCAATGCGTGTAGGGGATATAGTACCCAGATGCCAACGTTTCTCCGAGACAGCAACACAAAGGGTCATCTTGCTCTTGATCATGAATTTAGTCGAAAGCACCACTTTGTGGCATTATATAGACGAACTTGGGGAGTAGAGAACCCCTTAAAAAACAAAACAAAAAGAAACCTATTCTAACTTGAGTGATCTGGACAGCCAGTGCCCGTCCAGTGGGTCACCAACATGATGTCACGCCCAGCAACAACCTAATCTAACCATACATTTGGTTTGTAGAGGAGGGAGGGGGGGGGGGGAGGCAAGAGAAATGGAGCCGGAGAGGGGAGGGGGTAGGGGGGTTGGAGGTTGATTTATTTCAGACCTGGGGTCAGTTTGAGGAGGGTCTTGAAATCCTCCACTGACCCAGTGGAAACAACTTTGGGCGGCCAGCTAGAGCATTGTCTCGTAGTTCGAGGGTCATAGTTGGGCTTAGTCACAGAGGCGCTAAACTGTAGCCTACAATGAGTTCCTATTGCCGTTAAAAAGAAAAGAAAAGCATTGCATGTTAGATCACAGGGCAGGATGAAAAAAAGCCTTGTTAGCTTATTCTTTAACCCTCAATAAAGATCATTTTGACTTGACTTGACTTGACAGTTGTGAAGCCCACTTTACTGTTGGCCCCAACAACAGGCTAATGTCAACCAATGACAGCTCAGGCCATAATCTGAATAGTCGTTTCTGCTACGATGTTTGTGTCTGTCTGCGATGTCCGAGTCTGTCTGTGTCTGTTGTCAGCTGGACTATGTGCTGAGGACGTCCTGGCAGGCCCAGATCTCTGGCACTAAGACGTGGCAGCTCATGTCAGGCCATCTGAATAGTCTTTTCTGCTACGATGTCCGAGTCTGTCTGTGTCTGTTCTCAGCTGGACTATGTGCTGAGGACGTCCTGGCAGGCCCAGATCTCTGGCACCAAGACGTGGCAGCTCATGTCAGGCCATCTGAATAGTCTTTTCTGCTACGATGTCCGAGTCTGTCTGTGTCTGTTCTCAGCTGGACTATGTGCTGAGGCCGTCCTGGCAGGCCCAGATCTCGGGCACCAAGACGTGGCAACTGGTGCCCAGCCCGGAGTGCGAGCACGTCTGCCATGCCTTCAATGTCACCGTGCACAAGGGCGACATCAGTAAGTCTGCACGTGTCATGTCTTCTCTGTGTCATCATCTTCTTTTGCCTTGTAATAATTTTCTGTTTTCCTCTTACCTCCTTATTCCCCAAACCTTTATCATTGTCTTGTCAATAAATAGATGGGTATCTTTAAAAAATATTTGTTTTGCTTTACTAGATAGATTCTGTTCTTTTTTTTTACTTTACTAGATAGATTTTTGTTTTACTTTACTAGATAGATAGATCAGTAGATGAGGGCCTATAACAGGACATTTACATTGCTGGTCGTTTTGCCTGAGTAGTAGAATTATTAAATAGATCACACAATGCACTGCTGTGCCTAAACAGAGCACACAAACATACACGCGCGCGCGTACACGCACTCACTCACACACACGCGCGCGCGCGCGCATGCACGCACGCTGAAATGTCAGTTGTTATTTATGCCCTCCAAAACAAATGCAAGAAAACATTAATAAGATTGGTATGTGCTGTTTAGAATAGGCCTAGCACTCCTTGGTTGGCCTGTATCCTCTCAGGGTTAT
>JAGGCT020000694.1:22500-37500 GCA_017654935.2 Phymorhynchus buccinoides | reverse complement strand
GGCTCGACTTAGCTGCGTGTCTACCAACCCGCCCGCGACGACATCGACTCCCCGGTATGGAGCAGGTCGCCCGGTGGTCCTGAAGACGGCCTTAGGAGGAGGAAGACCATCTACTACAAGAGCACCTTGACGCCAACGCCAACGGCAGCGACAAATTTCATCAGATGCTCGCATCTATGCACAACAAATTCAACGATGCTAACATCAGCATCACGCACAAGTTCCAAGACTCGGATCCCGTCCGAGATGTTCCCGCAACCAACAGCGTTATCCGCGATTCCAGGATGCGCAACGTGTTCGAGTCATCAAAAGACGACGCATGCCACGTCATGAACTACAATTTCAGCTTTCCACGGCCTCCATCATCCTCATCCTCATTTCAACGGGAAGACTGTCCAGTCTTCAAGAAGAACATCCATAAGGATCTACGATCAATTGGACGATAATCTCACTCTCTAACATTTTGATTTCAGTTGCATTGGGGGTGTGCGCGTGCTGACCGTGTTTTTTTTCCCCACAGTTGTTTCAGTTTTCATCCTTGTCTCTCGATCCTACTTTCAGTTTCTTTTACCTTCTGTTGCAGTTTATCAACTAATTGAGTGCTTCGGTCATTTTTTCTCTGTCACTCTCTCTCTCACACACTGTGTTTCACCTTCTCTCTCTCTCTCTCTCTCTCTCTCTCTCTCTCTCTCTCTCTCTCTCTCTCTCTCTCTCTCTCTCTCTCTCTCTCTCTCTCTCTCTCTCTCTCTCTCTCTCTCTCTCACACACACACACACACACACACACACACACACACACACACACCTTGTTGTGAAATTGTCAAAAGGGGACACAATGCTGATTAGAACACTTTTTTCAGGAAGTCGATTCAGTCCCTTGCCATTCTTCTGCTGACCTGAGGTCGCACGTGACTGCTCACGAGTTCAACACAAACCGAATGTGAGGCGTCAACGAAACACTTCGTGAACTGCATGTTTTATTCAATTGCAAAGTTGTTTTTGTGCAAACTGTCTTGTTTCACAGAACGCAATATATTCTTTCTAGACAAGAAAACTACGCACAGTTTCCAGTTCATCTTGAAAAAAAGGAAAGAAAGTGCTTGCAAACACTAGCCTAGCAGCCGATCGATTTCTTGACTTGGCAGTTGTTTTGGTCAAGAGCAGACGTTTTGGTCGAACAACACGTCAACAGAATCCAAAAAGACAACAAGAACGAACCATGACGCCGATATTCATCATTCTCACATGGATGACATTGTATGCCACTGATATTGAGTGTAAGAAAACGACCAGCTCCCACCACCATGACCCAACAATAAGTCATGACCCAATCATCCCAATGTCAACTATCAACCCAGCCTTTGAAAACTTTACCATCGGCCCAAGCATCAAAGGTATAGTATTAGTAAGCCTAAAATAGAGAAAGAAACGCTGTGTGCAAAGAATGGTATCTTAACTCCACTCTTTCCACAGACACGTTCACATTGAAAAGAATAAGTTAATCAATAAGCCTAAGGCACACGTGTATGCATGATTGATGTTTTGTACATGAGCACACGTGCACATGCATGCACACACACAAACACACTCACACACGCATACACACCAGACCTACACATACATGTGCGCGCACACATACGCACACTCACATACACATCTATGTGCACACACGCACACGCACACGCACACACACACACACACACACACACACACACACACACACACACATGTATACAGGATACACACGTCGATAAATTGCCACAAATGTGGCCCTTTCGACTAATAGTAATACACAGAAACAGAAACACACACCATGACACACTTGTGCAAGCCCTCCCCTGTTCACATACTCGCACGCACACGCACACACACACACAACACACACAAATATTTGTTTTACTAGACTAAATGGTGTTCTTGGCAGTCTAGCTGTTAATACTAAGTGTTATGCAACTAGTGATTGACATTTTATCAGAATAGTCTTCAGTGGCTGAAGTCACTCAATCAGTAAACCTGAAAGCTTTTGCAATGACTTGGGGATGAATTAATTGTAATTGAACTAATTTGGAGTCATTTAGTCATTTAGGTTTTAGTAAGACAATATTCTGAAATAAATGTTCTGTTCTTCACAAATGCTTCATACTAATCATAGATACATAAATATACTAAAAGTATGGCGGGTTTTTATTGCATCACTTATTGAGTTATTCACTATGACAGTGAACTACTCCATGGAGGTGACGACGAGTGGCCCGGCAGTGTTCGACTCCATCATGGTGTTCACTGCACGCATCTTCCTTCAGCCGAACCGCACCCTTCCCAAGGGAAAGTTCACCTACCTGTGGCTCAACACAGCCGACCACCAAGAGTTTAGTACGCATGGGACACACGAGTCACAGCTGCGGAGGACATTCGGGCAGGGCGTGTCGGGGGCCAGGGACTTCCTGATGACAGTCGTTGTGTCTCCGGCAAAGCAGCCATCGGATATCGTGTCATTCTCCAGCATCATCTTCAGACTGACAAGTAATTTTCTTTTAAACCTGATATAAATAAAATTAAATTTGCCTAAATAGAGGTAAAAAAACAACCCCCCAAAAAACACAGCTTACAATATTAAGATCAGGATGAAAGTGAGCTTTCAAATAGTTATTTCCCCCTCGCTGTTCGATCTTCCCTCCATATCCCTACTATCTAGATCTGTGAATCGGAATGTTTGAAACAATAAGTATTTAGCAAGCTATTGTAACTTAAGCTAGTGCATTTTTAATTTTATCTTGCGTGCTTACAATTGCAGTGTACGTGTACTTAACATTTGTGTCCGAGGGAGAGGGAGGAGGAGGGTGGCGAGGAGGAGGAATGGGAGGAGGGGGGGGGAGGAAGTAAGTAAGAGAAGGGTTCAGACAGAAATCTAAGTAAAGAATAATATAATAAAGTTAGAAGTTTTCAGAAGGGAGTGTGTGTGTTTTTATTGAAGCTTTTTTATTTCGTAAAACTAAAAGTGAAATTTAATTGTGAAGTTTAAAACTTTTTTTGTTCTCAAATTGTTTCCGATCAATTTTGTTAGCTAACGAACATTTGTTTTTGTGTGTGTAAATGAAACGTTCTAGATCGTCTGAACGGGAATCTGAAGGTGACGCAATCCCTCAAGTACCAGAGGAGCAACACGACATTCGCCAGTGACCAGCCCATACGCTTCCACATCAACATCACCGACCATTTCAACAAGTCGGTCACCCCACGCTACACCTACCATTGGTACAACGGCTCGGACCCCATGCAGACAACGTCCGTCCCCTACTTGGAGTGGAAGTTTTTCCACCCCACTATTCTTCACCTGAATGCTGTGGCTACTGCCGAGTTCTTGTCTGTGGCTCAAGTAAAGAAGAAAAAACCTGCAGCTATAAACAGCAAGAATGGGTCTTTTGTGGAGAAGCTTCACTTTAAAGGTCAGTTCTGAGGATTTTTGGTTTAGATGATGTTTTGTTGACATACTCTGTGTAACTGTCAATTCCAGTATGGGTTTAGATGATGCTTTGTATCAATTGTTGACATACTTTGTAACTGTCGAATCCAGTACATTTTATGCGTGTTCTGTACATGTGCATTATGTAGTTTTCTATGATTGTCATTGATAGCTGTTAAATGTACCTCATTACCTGATCATCTGTCTCTCAAGACCTTGCAATGTACCGTATTTTGCGAACTAAAGTACAAGGCAATACTTTTTTCCTCAACTGAAACCCTAGTGTATGACTGAAATCTGATCAAACAAAGTTGTGAATTCCATTCATATCGCACCTATTGAGATGATTATCAAGCTGAAATCATGAATGAAGCTGCTGAAACAGATGACACATTCACACAGAGAAGGGGTAGGTGTGTGTTTGAATCAGGATGCGACGCCGCAGCCTCGGGTTTCAACAGCCAAAGACAATAGCAATCATGGTAAACATAGGCTACTGGAGCGAAACTCCTTGTCGAAATCTACTGTTTTTCAATTCCAACTTTTCTGGACTCTCTGATGCAGACAATGTGTAAACGTGCTTCATCATAATCCGGATAGCAACGTGAGTGTAACTTCTGATGTTCTGAAGATTGTTTTGAGAGAACTAGGCAAAATACTGACCACCTTCCTTTGAGTTGACCTTGCATTTTCGATCTATTTTTTGCTTTTGTTCGATCATTTTGCATGCGCCTTTAAATACTTGTGTATGTTTAAATTCACATTTTTTGTTAAATTCAGGGGGAGTGCCTTATAATTTGAAACGTCTTATTACTCTTATACAAGTTATAGTCCGTAAAAGATGGTAGAGTAATATTGTATGAAAGTAATATTGAACAATATGGCAAAATATATCTTAGAAAGTGGACTCTCTTATAAATCAATATTAGTTATTTATTCCTACTCTCCCCACACCCAGTCCCATCACCAAACCACCTTTAGAATTTTCTTCTTAATTTTGCTCTATTTTTGTGTTCACCCCTGTGTCTGTGTCTCATTCAATCATTGTCTCTCTTTTTTTCTCTTTGTGTCTTTGTCTCTCTCTGTCTTAAATAGATATATTTTTCTTTCCCTCTCTCTGCCAATGCCTTCTGGCTGCCAGTGTTAAAAAGCTGTAGAGCATTATTCAACCCATAACAATGGTTAATCAGTTGACTGGTAGTACTGTTCAAAGGGCAATTACGGGTTGACCGACCTTTGTGAGGTCATTTGGCTGGGTGACAAATTTGTGAATTGGGTAATTATATTATATGACAGTTTTTAAAAAGGCCAGGACCCAAACAGATCAAGATATCTTTGCAGCCATACATAGCTGTGTGTTGAGAGTTGTTATGTTAACATTATCATTGATAAAATACTAAGCGTGAGAGATAGCTCATGATAGCTGTACTTGATAATAGAGTGACTGTCTGATTATAACTTTATAAGTGATAACCGCAATTTCTCAACGCATGACATTGACTGTAATGTGCATTTGTTCTTATCTTTGGTGTGTGTGTGTGTCTGTCTGTCTGTCTGTTTGTCTCAGTATCTGTCTGCCCATCTGTGATTGTGTGTGTGTGGGTGGTTCAAGCATTTTTTGCACAATAATTTAATTAAGCTATCTTTGGTTTTAAGTTAAATTGTTTTTTCTGGGCTGGATTACTTACTGATGTAAGTTATAACTGTGTCAGATTTTTTATCTGTATGGATCTATATCTCTGTCATTCTCACAATCTGTCTCTCTCTGTCTCTGTCTCTTTCTCTGTCTTTCTATATACTGTATATTTTTTCTGACTGGCTATCAAGTAAAAACAAACCTTCCGATCCATGTTAAAGTAATTCAACTTCTTTTGTTAATTGGATAAGGATTCTCTCTTTTGTTACATTTTTTACTGTTAGTGATTTTATGAAGAATTACCATTTTATGTTTTCTTAATTTTTAATGACAGAGACTCAGAGAGAGGGAGAGAGAGAGAGAGAGAGAGAGAGAGAGAGAGAGAGAGAGAGAGAGAGAGAGAGAGAGAGAGAGAGAGAGCTTATGATAGACCATGCTTGCTGATTGTTTTGGGGACACATTCACTTGATCAGTTGATGAAAATATAATGCAAATTTGAGACAACAAATCAACCTTTTGACTTAGTTAATGGCCTGAATTCAAGATAATCACAAGAATTAACTAACTATTTCTGTAGAGTCAGAGAAATGCTCCATCTCACATTTTCTTGCGCATGGTAGTTCACTCAAGTGCACACCCATTTTACAGACTTTCTGCTCATTGAACAAAAGAGTATCCAATCATGAAATTTAACAGAGCTACTTTTTGCCTCTCATTCTGTCCTCACCCTGTCACTTTTCTCCCTTCGCTATTTTTTCTCATTGTTTTTCTTTATGCTCCATGTCAATGCAGATAATGTTTCTGTTCTGGTGCAGAGAGTCTGAGGGACTGCAACATTAGTCGCGTGGACAGCACAACAGAGGACCAGAGCTTGAAACTGGGAAACTCCTTGGTCCTTAATGTCAGCTGTCACGGCAGGTGATGATGTGTTTGCCTTACTACAGTGGAACCTCCCTTATGAGACCTTCAAAAATCATCCAAAATGAGGTCTTATAAGGGAGGTAATTTTAATAATAACAAAGAAGGGCAATGTCTCGGAGAAGTAGGTCTTATATGGGACCTTATAGGTCTTATATGGGAGGGAGTCTTATAATGGGAGGTCTTATAAGGGAGGTTCCACTGTACTTCATCTGTCACTGTAGTTTATCATTTAGTAAGCTAATATTAAGTTTGCTTGATTATCATGTACAGAGGGTTTTTTTTTCTTTTCGGCATACTCTAGAAATCCGGGGTTTTTTTTAGTGCCAAAAAATGTGGCTTCCGGTTTTTGGTGTTCATAATGGTAAAAACAAAATGACTACAAATTCCCGGGATGAGAGACTTTGTAAGCAATTACGTTTTGTGCCGGGACTTTGGTTGTTACGAAGTGAAAAGTGTACCTCGGGGACGGGGGGCTCTGTGTGCGTGTGCGAGAGGAAAAGATTTAATTTTAAGAGAGAAAAATTTGGTGTGTTTTTTGTTGCCAGGCACAAACAAGTTACGTAAATGAAGAATCTGTACCTTTACTGTTTAACTATGACACAGTTATAAGCTTGATTGATTTTTTTTCTATTGTCTTTAAATCACCATATGGCTTTCTGTGTGGTGCAGCTTCCCCTCAGCAGTGTGCTGGAACGTGACGAAGCTGAACCAGACGCTGAACGAGACGTGTCGACCGGGCAGCCATTTTGTCAACAGCACGCAGAACACGGTGACAGTGACCATAGGGGCCTCGGGATGGAAGACGGTGCATCTGGCCGTCTACAACGACATCAGCTTTCAGGTCCTGTCACAGGACTTCTACGTTTATGATGGAGGTTGGGGGCAGTTTTGCTTCTCTTCTTTTTTATTTTTTATTTATTTTTAGAATTATCTAATTTTGTGTCTTTGGTGCACTTTTAAAATTCTGTCGCTGCTCTTGTGTTGGTAGGGCTGGTGAGTCTCTGCATCCCATCAGCACGTTTGGGTTTTTCTTTTTCAATGTAGTTGGGGTGGATGTTGCTTTGTCTTTTTTTTCTACTACTTATTCATTTTTTACTGTAAGCATTTAAAAGATCTTTTTGTTGCTGTTAGGTGTTTCCTTATTATTTAGTTGTGCACTTTTATTATTAACTCATTCAAGTCGTCCAGCCAAATATGTCCGGAAATAATAGATAGCTGTCATTTTGATGCATTTGCTTCGAGAGAAGTAAATCTGTGCACCTTGGTCACTTCTAAACTCACTTCGCTCCCTTAGACCACAATTTAGCCTCTGACTTTGCTTTTGTAGTGGTTTGTTGTGGGGAAAACCAATCGGTGTAGAGAGTTTTTCTATATAAAGTCTCTATGTAAAAGTCTGATCTACCACTTCCCTATGTCTAAACCTGAAGTAAAAACCTGTAATTTATTTCTCCTTTTGTTTATGTACGTTTTGTTTGTGTGTATGGCTGGAGTGATTTGTGAGTTTTTTTAATAATTCAAAATCGTTGCGATGCGAATGAGTTAAAGAGATTGTATTTTTGTGGCATTCTTATTTCTTGTAGTGTTGTGAATCTTTTTGTACATGGTAAATGTTCAACTTTTGTCATAGAACGAAGTTGTGGTGGAGGTTTGATTGTGTTATTTTCTTCCCTCTTTCTTTGAAGACAGTTTAATGATGTGAAGCTTTGAGTTTTTACTAAAGGGTTTTTGCTCATAGAATTTTGACAGGTACTTCTTTAAGTACAAGCTTCGTTTGTTGAGTGCGAATATCGCTGTGCGCAAAACATAGTATTCGTAAGTCTTAAGACGTCACTTCATATGACTTCATTGTCTGTATCTATGCAAAGTACTTTTTTACAGCTTTGTTAGATGATGTGCCTTGCCTTGATCAACTGGTAAGTCCAGCTTATCGAGTTGACCAGTTTTGACTTATGATGGTTTAATTTCCGGGCGGCGATGTGCATGTGCTTTACTGAAAATATTTGGTTCACTCTGGGATGTGGATTTTGGATTTTATTATTGTCCATGTATAGTTCTGTTTGTTGTTGTTTTCTTCTCTTTTTTTTCCTTAGATTTGTGTTTGACACAATGTCATTTTTTCCCCTTTTATATCTTTCTTCAGATTCGGTGAACATCCAAGTCTTTGTGATCCCCATAGTGTTCATCATGCTGGGGCTGATGGTCGCGGCCTTCGGGGTCACCTACATCGTGCGCATGCGTCGTAAACAGCACGTGGAGGTGGCCGACTTTGACTTTGACCCCAGCATCTCCGTGCGGAGCACCGGCTCCTGGGCCAACATCGTGCCCTCCGTCAGGCAGTTCTTCCAGAGAAGCAGGGACCGTGCCATGAGCTTCATGGATGGCCGCCATGCTGTTAGCCCTTTGCGAGGTCTTTACGAAAGTTTGTGACTCGCCACAAGTAGTTGTGGTCTTTGCGAAACGTTGTGACTCACCAGTAAGGGTAATGCCGAGCAAGGGGTGTGCGATCCACGCAACCGGGGTTATGTAGAGATTGTGCCAACAGGGGATGCAAGTTCCATGGATTGGAGGCAGTTTTGAAAGTGAGATTTGTGACAGCACTGTTTGGGAAGTTGGGTTTTAAATGTGAGATGGCCACTAGCCTTTTGGCATTTGTTTTTCATGGTGTGTTAGCTACTCTAATGGGTTGACTGCTGACGGTGATGACTTTTGTTGATATGAGCCTATAATGCTTGAAGTCCTGTTGCATATATAAATTTGGGAACAGAGCTTAGCAGGAGAGAGGATGAAAGGATTTCAATCAGTGTGAAAACATTTGACACCAGGTCTGCTGTGTGTCAAATGGCCAAACTCTGCAGTTCTATACTGTCCATTGAGTGTTTAATTCAAATTTCACTAGCTGGTTTTGTTTGTGCCTCAGTCTTTTGAACCTGACCAAGATAAACACTTTTTACATTATGACTAAAAGTCTGTGATATGAACTAGTGCTGTTGGAATAGTGATCATTTTTGTTTTGTTGTGTTTTCTTGCTGATAGTCATTATCATATATCATGATCATTTATAACTGTATCAGTGGATTGACGAACATTACTAGAGGAGACAGGGCATTGACTGGTGCATTGAGATGCCTCTGGAAAGTGATGCCTTTACCAGGTTTCCTGACAATAAACGTTGTCAATGCTGAAGGTCTCTGTATAATGTGAACATTTTCCACTCTTTCCCCATGGCAACAGTGATAGGCTTGTCATAAATATGACTTTCATCATGTTACTGTGTTGCCATGAGGAAAGAGTGAAGAATGTTGACACGCAGAGAGACTTTATGAGTGCAGTTGTTGATGAAAGGTATGGATTTCCAGACTGCAGACATTTGAGATTGGCTTTCTATTCATTCAGTTTGAGTGAGTCTATATGATCATGTTTTACTTGATTTCATTTTCTGCTTTCCATTTTGTTTGATGTTATGCTTGCATTGCTTTTTTAAATGTTACTTTCTTGTGCAGTTATTGTGCTTCCATTGTCTTCTATCTTTGTTCTTGATGGTAGATTTGATTTATCAGTTGTGCCGTAAGCCAGAGAAAATTTTTTTGTGGGTATATCTGGTACTTGTATTGAGCCTGAAATTATGACTGCTTTTCGCTCTATGTTGTGTTTGCATGACAATTTAGTATTTTTGTTTTGTTCTAAAACTATTTTACTGGCAGCTATTTGCTTTTTTCATTGCAGTTGAAAGTCACAAGAAAGCAGATTCAACTTCAAGTGATTTTATTTGGGGAAAGTTGAAATGTAGATGCGGAAAAGTTGGTGGTCGTTAGCTGTGAAGTTAATGAGCTTGCCTCACAAGCAACATTGCCTGGTTTGATGTCAACTGCAGCAGAAGTTTCTGCTCGCCTTTAGACCTTATGGTCTGAGTGCCATGCCCTTTGGAAAATTGATAAAACTGAGGTCTTGTGTGCTGCATGCAGTTTGTGCACACACAAAAACCTGGCCAAAAACCAGCATGCAAAAATATAATAACTGCTGCAGCACTAGCGGCAACGCACTTACCATGTGAGAGCAGCCTGAATATCAAGAATAATAATCCACTGTCACAGTAGTAAAGACAGCACAATGCAACACAACACCACACTACTTATCTAGTCAGAGATACAGTGGAACCTCCCTTATAAGACCTCCCATTATAAGACTCCCTCCCACATAACACCTACTTCTCTGAGACATTGCCCTTTGTAAGTATTAAAATTACCCCCCTTATAAGAGACCCGTCCCTTATAAGACCTCATTTTGGATGAATTTTGAAGGTCTTATAAGAGGTTCCACTGTAGTATTAATTGATCATATCAAGTAAATTAATATTAGTCTTCATAGTGAGTGAAAGTCTGGTTGTTTTGTAAGAAAAATAAACAGCACTCTAGTCAGAGATTGTAGACTTTGGCTGTATATCAAGTAGATAGTATAAATTTATTATGAAGTAAACAGTATGAATGATACTGATTGTGAATTTATTTAAACAAGAAAAGTTAAACCATTAGACCCTAAACTCTGGCGAATGTGACAGGATAGTTTGATCAGAATGTCAATTTTATTATTTTTAACTGCGAGTCTCATGAATAATACAGACAATTTCATTCAGCGTTTGTGGCCCTACTGATGATTGAATTGAAAAAGTTCAACTACTTTCTGTAATAAGGATGCTTTGACTAACTGCAGCTCATTTTATTCCTGAAAATGTTTTTACCTCATGTTTTAGTATTTTGCTTAGTTAATGACTTGCTTTTTGTCTCTCACAGCATGAATGCTTGAAGTTTGTGTTGTGATGTTTAATTTTTAAACAGACTTTGATGTCAATATTTTAAACATTAACTTGCCTATGCTGTTGCCAAAGTTTGGGACGTTGTGTCTACATGTTTTTACAGAACACAAGGTTAATCTTTGGGCCAACTTGTTTGCCAAGTTGAATGTATGAGATTAGTATGATGTTGCCAAGTGGAATGTATGAGATTTTTTATTTGATTTTGTGTGCAAAGGTTGTAATGATGCCATGACTTATTGACTAGTTAAGCAAGTTTGGATCCAGGTCGGTGAATCTGAATCTGCCTGTTAACTTCAGTTAAGTCTTAAGAGTATGATTGTCTCATCATGTCATAATATGACTCCATTTCAAGTAATTCAACAAATCTACGTCAACATTACTGAAGCTATATCCTTCATGCATATGATATATCTTTATAATCAATGATTTATTCGGTTCAGAAATTAATGGCCAAAGAGATTTTTCATGAGCACAACTTGGCAGATGTGTGTGTGTTTGTGTGTGTGTGTGAGAAACTATATTACCATACAAGTATTGCAGTAATTTGACCATTGACTTTAGATCATCCGAAAAATATACAGGAAAAAGAAAGTCCTTAATAGTAATACCATATGGTTGCAAGCTTCCACACCAGTTATCTATTGAATGGCCTTTTTGTAGGCTTTTGCTAATGCTATAATTAATTATATCCGGTTATATAGCAACATTACCACTTATTCAGTTATTGTGCATGGCCAGTGGGCTACTCCCCAGTGTTACTGCTTAACCTTCTTCCCCCTCCTGGGTAATTACCGATTCGCTATTTCCCATCTCTCCACATGGCCGGGAACACACCTTGGTGATTAGATGAAGTGCTAGTGCCATTTCACCATCCTCTTAGTGCCATTTCGCCATCCTCTTAGTGCCATTTCACCATCCTGATAATGCCATTTCGCCATCCTCTTAGTGCCATTTCACCATCCTCTTAGTGCCATTTCACCATCCTCTTAGTGCCATTTTGCCATTATCAATTTAATTTAAGGAGGTCCTCTTTTCATGCCACACTAAGCTTTCATTTCCACAAAATTCAACATCACTTCAACATGCCCCGATATAGAAAATAGACTGAACTGTACATACAGGTGGTTCTTAACTTAAAGTGAAGTATATAAACTGAAAGTGAAAGATGCACCATCATTGTATGTGTGTGTGTCATAGGCCTACACACATAAGTACGCACAATGAATTGGTTTATTCAGTAATTGCTTGGAAATAAACACATGCATACACTAGGCACGCAGGAATGAAATGGCAAAATGACATAAGTTCATAATGTGTCATACGAGATGGCGATTTGGGAAATGGCAAATCCCCCGCCTCCCCACCGTACCCACCCCCACCCCTGTGAAACACTGGCTGCTTTAGAAATGCAAAAATAAGGTTCCTCTGTAAAGCAAGAATCAAGGGGGAATAAGAGGGGTGTGGATTGAAGGCTAGAAGAGCGGAGAGGGGGAGGAAGAGAAAGAGATGTGGTGGTTTAAATGGTAATAATAATAATACTGGTTATTTATAGAGCGCTTAACTCCATTTGCAGGTAGCTCAAAGCGCTGAACAAAGGCCTAAGCACTAACATACAGATTTATGTAAACATACACATTAAAGACAAGACAAGAATAATCAACATGAAGACAAGTATCAATGAATATAAACATTAGAAATAATAATTATAGCAATTAAGTCTCAATGAAGACAAATGAATGAGACTGTTAATACAAAATAAATAGCCGATGAGGTTTAACCGAGGCGTGGTCACCGCTACAGCTATCTGTATTAATATAAAAAAATCGGGACTTTACTGGTTTTGTACTGCCTCCGGGCATTGCCTCCAGTATTGTTCCCACCATATTTGTATTTACAAATGTCCCATATGTGTCTGATTCAGACCAAGAGGACGTAAAACACCATTTTCGCCTCTGGTAGGAGGAAGTGGAAAGAACATGCTGCTTTAAAAGTAAATTTTTTGTTACTTTACTGTTGATATGAAGTTAATTGCTATTCTTACCTTGATTTTAAGCTTAAAATTAATCGTCTCAAATAGCCCAATATAGATTTTGTTAGGATTGGCAGATCTGGACTGTGAGTTAGTGTATGCGTATGTTTGCATCTTGGTGTGTTAGTGTGTTCACAAGCGTATGTTTGCATCTTGGTGTGTTAGTGTGTTCACAAGCGTATGTTTGCATCTTGGTGTGTTAGTGTGTTCACAAGCGTATGTTTGCATCTTGGTGTGTTAAGTGTGTTCACAAGCGTATGTTTGCATCTTGGTGTGTTAGTGTGTTCACAAGCGTATGTTTGCATCTTGGTGTTTTAGTGTGTTCACAAGCGTATGTTTGCATCTTGGTGTGTTAGTGTGTTCACAAGCGTATGTTTGCATCTTGGTGTGTTAAGTGTGTTCACAAGCGTATGTTTGCATCTTGGTGTGTTAAGTGTGTTCACAAGCGTATGTTTGCATCTTGGTGTGTTAGTGTGTTCACAAGCGTATGTTTGCATCTTGGTGTGTTAGTGTGTTCACAAGCGTCTGTTTGCATCTTGGTGTGTTAGTGTGTTCACAAGCGTCTGTTTGCATCTTGGTGTGTTAGTGTGTTCACAAGTGTATGTTTGCATCTTAGTATGGTTGTAATTTGTGTGAGAAGATTGATGTGTGTTTTTACTGAACTTTTAACTGTGTTGTGAAATTGTTTTTTTAGAATTAGTTTGTGTTCATGTTGTGTACATATCGACTACATTGGATCATGTGCATAACGCATTCCACAGCGATTTGTTCCGTTTTATTTGCTTTAATTTGCATAAATTTAGATTTAGTTGCCTTTGCAACTAGGGTTATTAATGCCCTTGACAGGGAATTGCTCTTGCTGGTCAGTACTGACAAGGGCATTCACTCTTGCAAAAGGCAGCCATTTAGTGGCATCAAATAGGAGTTATTGGTGAGAATTATCCCCCTGTCTGGTCAGTACTGAACCATCTTCCCCCACCCTCCAAGGGCATTGACTGTTGCAAAAGGTGTTCGTTGCAGACCCCAATAGTGAGGCCTTGCATAATTCGATTGAAAATAGGTTGAGTTTTTATCACATTTGAAAATTAGCCACATTAGTTGCGCTTATTAAAGTAGGATGTTGTTGTTTTTTATTTACCTTTTGAAATCAAAGCGATTTCCAGGGTCCTGACCGAATATGACATGAGAAAGAAACGGTACTTAAAAGCAGTTTTACATTTTAAAAGGTTTATAGCTGACCATGACAACTGATTGATGATGTGGTTGTTGTTCATTAAATACATTTTTTCACAAATGCCATAGAATTGGTTCAGACATGCGTAGATCAGGTTGGTCAGACAGTTGTGCGTTGCTGAATGACTCATTTATGAAGTCAGTCTAAGTGACCATGATCTGATTACTTAATAGCTTTATGTGTGGATAGACTTAGAAAAATGAAAATATAATTTATAAAGGCTCTTGACGTCTACTCTTTGCTTTCTGCTTACTCTGGACATTTTTGTTCATTATGTTTGTTTGCTTTTTGTTTTGCAATACAGAGTACACTTTTTGTGGGGGTTGTGCGAACATGTGTGCTAACTAATTTAAAACACAAATCAATCAATCAATATACAGTGGAATCCGTTTAATTGGCCATCGGATAATTGGCGAAAGCCGCTTAATCGGCCAATTTCCTCTGGAACGGAATTTTTTCTTCTTAAGCATGTGTTATTTTGTTAGTTTTTACGGCCAAAGCTGAAATCTTCAATTTCGCTTTATTGGCCACTTTTTCTCTCTAATTTGTTTTTCTTTACCCCCCAACAACAGAGGCAGACAAACTGACAACACGCTTTTGACGTTTACATGGTTGAGTGTGAAGTTGGAAGGTGAGCTGTTGTCAATTGAAACTGAATGAAAGACCCTGCATGGCGTTAAAATCACTCAAGAAAACAAAATCATTGTCTTTTACTCGTGCTTCTGTCAAGTTGTAGGATTAATAAACACACACACACACACATCACAAAAAGGGAAATAATTTGAATTTGAACTGCAACATTTAATTTTGACGTCATTGCTTTTGACTTGCATAATTGCGTCATACAGTATCTCGATGTTCGTTTTATCGGCCGATTCGCTTTATCGGCCATATTTTTCCTGGTCCCA
>JAGGCT020000694.1:10000-20000 GCA_017654935.2 Phymorhynchus buccinoides | reverse complement strand
ATACAGTGGAACCTCCCTTATAAGACCTTAAAAATCATCCAAAATGAGGTCTTGTAAGTGAGGGGGTCTTAAGGGAGGTAATTTTAATACTTACAAGAAGGGCATTGCCTCAAAGAAGTAGGTCTTATGTGGGAGGGAGTCTTATAATGGGTCTTATAAGGGATGTTTCACTGTAGTAGCTTAAACACCATCATCATAAGAAATTTGTGTCTTCTGATTCCTGATCTTGTTTCGATGATGTTTGATAGCCTGTTGCACAGGGCTTTTGCAGCTATAAACTTTTCTGAATCTTGATTTTCATTTACAGGTGGATTAATATGTTGAATGCATCCACATGCAAACCCTTACTCTCCTTGTCTCAGCAGGCAATACTGAGAGGGAGAGAAAAGAGAGGGGAAGGGAGAGAGAGAGAGAGACAGAGAGAGTCTTAAACTAAAAGTGCCACATTCGTCAGTCGACAGTCCTAAGTTTGTCTAAACATTTTCCACTTCACTTCTAGCCCAGCCGTTTTCTGAGAGGTACAACAAAGAGCTAGCGTGCCAAACTGCAATCACAGCCTCTTACTTAGCGGCTCACTTGGCCAACGGGTTAGAACTGTTCACTCGTTCCAGCACCGTAGTTCCAGGGCTGTTTTAAGACTAATTTTGTTTGTCAAATACCTCGACAATCCAGCCTGAAATTTCTTCCACAACTAGATAGGACTGTTCGGGGGTAGTGTTGATCTGACGCACTGTATATATGGCATAGGGTGACACCAAGTCCCCCCCCCCTCCCTCCCCTCTCCACCACCCCCAAAAATAAATGCCTCTTACTTGGGCCTATAGTCGTAACTACAGCTTCCAATAAACATGCATTTTTGTTTTAATTGTTAGGTTTATCAAGAAGATTCAATGCATGAAGGATAAGAATAGTGTGTTGGATATTTTTAAGTTTCTGCAGAATGTTTTCAGGATGAAAAACCCCACCCCGTTTACCATTACAACATTATTTTAAGAAAAACACTTTTGTACAGAAAAAACACTTTTCACAGAACGTTTGAGTTGTCCGCATAATGCCTAGTAGATATCCCCCCGAATGGTCTATATTGTTAAAAAATCGGGACTTTACTGGTGTTGCACTGCCTCCGGGCATTGCCTCCAGGATCGTTCCCACAATCTTTATATGTTAATGTCCCATTATTATGTGTCTGTTTCAGACCGAAGGACGTTAAACAGATTTTCTCCCCAAAACAAAACATTTCAATTCAAGGGTATCCATTGCTCCCTGAATGTTTTAACCCAAATATGAATGAGACCCCCCCCCCACACACACACACACACACACGTGTGTGTGTGTGTGTGTGTGTGTGCGTGTGCGTGTGTGTTGTTTTTCTTTGGGATGGGGAAGGCGCTTATCATGTGGCAAACGAAGCATGATCACTTAATTCCTTTAGATGAACTCAGCAGAACGATTCTGTGACGCTATAAAAAGTAAAAGAAATGGAAGTGATACAGAGGATTCTGATCGCTTCTCGGCCTTTTGGCTGGGACAGTGATTCAGGAACATAAATTTTTGTTTATACCCTGGTTGGTTTGTTCAGCCCGTCGTACATGGCGAAAGCCGATACGCGACGTTAAACTGAACTTCCATCCAAGTGATACAGATCGCTTTTGCTCATTACATTTTATTTTATTTATCTAGATGAAAAAAAGTCATGAGTTATAAAACATAAATGTATACTTTCGACGTTTGCTAAAATTAAGGTTACAAAAAATACACTTCTTTAAACATATTTTCCGAATTTTGACCACTGTATGCTCTCATAGTATGCAAAGGCTGGTGACAAATAGCCTCTCTGTCTCTGTCTTTCTCTCTGCCTCTCTCTCTCTCTCTCTCTCTCTCTCTCTCTCTCTCTCTCTCTCTCTCTCTCTCTCTCACACACACACACACACACACACACACACACACAGACACACACACACACACACACACGCACGCACGCGCGCGCGCGCACGCACGCACACACGCACACACAAGGTTCATCAATATTCGTGTTGGAAAATAACTATCAGCAGCAGTTGATCCTGATCCTGCCAGGCTTGTTCTTCGAAAGTCCGTGTGTTTTCAATTATCAAATGTGTGATTGTTATTTTCCTTTCCCACCTATAGTTTAGTTAGACCTATTATCACCCGCCAATTACCGTACTAACTCAAAACTGGCATGATGATGGCAACACAAGCTGCAATTTGAGTTGAGTGGAAAACGAGTCTGGCTGAAAAACTGATTGATACAGGGCATTACGCATAAGTATAGGTTTTAGAGAAATGATCGAGCTTGTCAGGGGAAAGGGGTTCCCAATCCATGCTCCTCTAAGTGGATAATGAGTTTGGCTGGTGAAATGGATACGAGGGATTACAGGGAATTTGGTCGTTGAGGAAGCTTGTCAGAGAATGAGTCCCCACCCCCACCTCTCTCTCTCTCTCTCTCTCTCTCTCTCTCTCTCTCTCTCTCTCTCTCTCTCTCTCTCTCTCTCTCTCTCTCTCTCTCTCTCTCTCTCTCTCTCTCTCTCTCTCTCTCTCTCCTCTCTCTCTCCAAATGGTATGGTCACCGCGATTGGAGAATGAGTTAAGCTATTCAACTATTCAACAGTCAGCTGATAATTGGAAAACGAGGACGAGGTTGATTCAACGGATTATCACAAGACGGAGGAATCAGTGAGAGTTCCATGCTGGCACTAGGGAATGAATTTGGTCAGGAGTTATGGTTTACAAAGGAATGGCTGGAAGACGAGAGAGAGACAGAGAGGAGGGGGGGGGGGGAGATGAGATGGCTGGCATTGAACGGGCATAGGCTTAAGTCTTTCCATGAACGGTTTGGCAATTGAAGACTTTTAGCCAGAAAATCAATGTAGATCTCTAAAGACAATCGACATCTTCAAACATCGCCACTCGTCTCAGACAAGCACTTTATTTTAGCGCTATCCTAGATTTGTTTTTCAGCAGCAGTGCAGTGTCTCCTCGGTTGGTTGCCTCATGACGGCCTAACATAGATTCGCTCCCCTTGGACTGCTGGTATCGGATTCTGCGACTTGAACAAGCCAGGGTGTAGCTGCGAACTGGGATTCGGAATGAGCGGCGTGGGAGCAACGCCACTATACGGCCCAGAAGATGGGACAGCAAACAAACAAAAAGTTTTTCTATAATTGGTATGCGTTGCCAGCAAGGACTGCTGTCGTATGTGTGATGCGGATACCAGATGAACAAAGATGAAAGCCCACCTATAAACCTGATTACTCAAAGGCAAAGGTTGGTACACCGTGAATCCTATTTACGATCCACCTCTCCATTAATGAACTCCCCCCCCCCCCCCCCCTCCACAAAAGCTGCTTTCGATACCACCGCCTAGCACTGCATGAATGGAAGCCAAAGGGAAGCAAACCCAACATCATCCTCGTGTCTGTCCGTTGCTGCTTGCTGGAAGTCACTGGTGAGTAAACATCAATGATGTTTATGAATAGCCACATATTGTCCTTCTTTTCTTTCCTTCCTTTTTTTTTACTTTCTGTCATAAGGATCACAAACCACTGGACAGGACATGGGCCTGTATTCACGTTGAGATAGCATGAGACTTAGCATGATGCTAACTTAGAAGCTCTTCCAATGTCCTATAGGATTTAATACGACTTTTGGAAGAGCTTCTAAGTTAGCATGATGCTAAGTCTCATGCTATCTCAACGTGAATACAGGCCCTGGATAGAAAAATTTAACACGAAATTGTTAAAGAAGGAATCAAGAATTAAATAATGAAAGATAAAGGCATAAAAATGATCATCGATTCTCTCTAACAAGAACGTGGGGTTATAGTCTTTCTTCCACAGCGTACTAAAGAAAACACGGAAACGTTTTTACTGTTTGTTGGAGACCACGTGATCGAATCGTATCGTACAGTTGTACGATTTGAGTGGACGTGTGGCTGGCCCTTTAATCTTCATTTTTGCCCGCGTGACGCTCGGTGTTGCCGCGTGGTGTGACAGGGCGCTCACTCACTCACCACCCACCAAGCGTTAAAAAAGCACCCACCCCAGTTCGGCTGACAGCGTGCGTGACACTGCCTGAATGTGTGTGGGGGGGGCAGGGTATGTCTGCAGTCTGGACTGGCTTTGTGAAGCAGCGACTGGAACCCTTATCACCGTGGTCATCAGTTACATTCCTCGATAACCTGGAGTGATAACCAGCCGCGCGCTTCACCTACCTTCAGTAGGCCTATCACGTGACTGTAGCCGTTGGTTTTTATTTACTTGTTGGGACAACTACGAGGAGAAATCAGTTAGGCCTATTGTGTTTGCGTTGTAACGATGTTAGATTTCTTAAAAGACCGTGGATTTAAGATAATATAGTTAAGCTACCTCGTTTCCTCCGTGATTCGTGTAGGGATTACGTAAGCCCATAGGGGAAGATGGGGTAAAAAGCGCATGGGCGGGTAAGAAGCCCACCCCAATTATCTCATGAAATGAAGCAAATTTCAGTATTGAACGAGCGTTAATAGCATTCGTCTTGGGCAAATTTGACTGATCTTCCATGAGATAATTGGGGGTGGGCTTCTTACCCGGCGCTTTTTACCCCGTCTGACATAGGTACTGATCTTCCTGATCTTGGTCTTGACATTAGTCGAAAGAACCACTGGTGGCATTAGATCGACGGACTTGAGAGAATACCATCTGCCTAGAAAACAACAACCCAACAACTAACTTTAAATGACCTGGCCAGCCAGCGCAAGCTTAATGTGCACCTGTGTGCACTGATTTCGCACACTACATGTGTATATTGAATGAACAGTCTAGTCTACAGTTGAAATACGAAGAACTGACGTGCGCTTCATGACCGTGAAAACTCTACAGATGCATGAATGCTCAGGGCTGATTTTCAGTTGTGCAATCGTTTTGTTTTCTCATGGCTACTAGAACATTATGGACAAAAAAGCAATAGGCCCTACTTGGGCAGAGTGAATGGAGTCGTGTTCAATTGTGGTGGAGAAGAAAGTAAGTGGGCATATCAAAAACAGAATCTAAGTCATGCTTTTGCTTTTAGAGAGAAAGCATCATACCCTGAAGTAAAACATTTCATATCGTGGAAACTTATAAACAAACGAGCACCACATTAATGAGAGTGAAATAGTTCGGAGGCCCCGGCATTCTTTATTGATCCATGGACTGATGATGACATGGAGGATGATGTCGTGGAGACTCCTCAGGAAACATCTGGTGGCGCAAGCAAAGTGTTAATGCAAAGGAGTGTGTTGTGGGAAAAAAACTATCAAGAAATATTAGCGTTTTACTTGATTTACTGGCTCCAATAGTGAGAGGGAACCATGTCCATCTGGTCGAAAAATCCCAAAGATTTGGCCCAAATGGCCAAGACTCTACAGAAGAGCACTGACCACAACAGACAACTCGAATGTCGGGCAGATGCACAACCCACAGAGAGGACAAGAAGACCAAGGTCTCTGTCTCCAAGAACTCTGGTGCTGGCTAACAAAGCGCGATCTAATTCCCTTCCGGATACCGCCAGATCCATGTCTCTGGAAAAAATTGGCTTTTCTGAGAGAAACGCGCAAATGAGTGTCAATGGTGATGGTACTGCAAGCAGTGAAGCACAAGTCACAGGAACCAGAAAGACACCAACTCCAAAACTAACAGTGACAGATGTGCATGGAAGCAGTTTTGATGCCTTGGAAGCACTGGAATCAACTGCAGGCAATAAAGGCATAGTTGACAGCATCACGAAAGTGCAACAGCAGATTGTGGATCCTGCACGTAGCTCTCAGTCTCAAAATAAGACAGAAACCCCAATTCATGACAAATCACTTAACCTGAATCTTACCCATGATGGACATCGCCTCAATTCAGTTGACGCTGGGACGTCACAAGCAGAAGAGACGGAATTCGGCGAAGAAGACAATACGAGCAGAAAGAAACCACGACCAGAACCACCAAATGAAGTCACCGCAAAGAAAAAGGAAGCCCCATCAAGACCCGAAAGCCCTGAAATGGTAGAGTATGAGAACATCAACACTAACATAGATCGCCTGTCTCCTCGTTTAGCAGCCAGAAGTCCTGAACTGTTAAGAAAACTGAAAGAGGTCACCTCCACCATCAGTTCCAAGAAGCCAGGCAGAGGCCATAAACGTCCCGCATCAGCTGACTGCAGGAGAGTGTTTAGTTCAGAGCAAAGCTTAGGTTCCCACTCACCAGTTGAAATCAAAAGGCCAGTAACACCATCTGCTTCTGCTCTGAAACACCGTTCACTATCACCAAACATTAACTCAAATATGGCAAGGTCTTCTGATAACTTGGAAAGTACGTTGTTCAGAAATAAAGATCCATTGGACAATGAAGAGGACAATTCTGTATGCAGCCTGGAAGAAGTATTGACAGCATGTACAGATGTTTCCTTTACTAACGCAGAACAAAAGTTCACAACAGAACCCTGTAACAGAACCACCGTGAAGCCTATAGCTATCAGAATCAATGGCAACAGACCAGTTTCTGGTTTTCAGACTGTAACAAAGTCAACTCAACCAGAAAACATACTGTCAAACTGTGAACATAGAGCAGTCGACAGTGACAAAATTAATCAGGGTCAGAGTGTCCTAAAAACGACAGACTCTGAGATGTACACAGTGCCTTCAAACGGACAGATATCACCAGGGGAATATACACAGGGTAGCACATTGAGTCAGCACGGAGATGTCCTTGTCCAGCAAGGAATTGACACCACAGCACCACACTGTGCATCATGCGAGAACACGTGCAAGGCACAATCAATGGGTACGTGTTTGCATACCAAAGAAAGTATATCAAATGATTCCAACTCCAGCCCCGCAGAACCAGAGAACAAGAAATACACAGAGCCCGAAAACCTGCTAGACGAAGGGAAGATTTCCACCAGGAGTCATGCAAGTAAGGCCAATGTCTGTGATGCCAAAAATTCAAAGGGACAGTATGCTACTGGTTTGAGTTCCCAACGCACCTGCAGTGCACAGCATCATCACCACAAAGAAACAGCGCTCAAATACCAAGAACATTGTGCAAGTGCACAAAACACACCAGCTGTTTTACACTCAGGAAGGCATACCTCATCTGTAGAAGATAGATCATTACATATTCATGCGATGTCCCCAGTTTTGCAAAGGAACGAATCTTCACATACACTCGATAAAGAAAATCCCACGCAGCTGACTTTGCATCCCAAAGTGAAGATGACGCCCTCATCACCCCAAACGTCAGCCAGAGAAGGCATTGAAACAGATAGCCAATCCTCACCGTCAACTGATGGAGATTTGACTCAGTCTCATATTTCATCAAATTGTACTTCCCCAAGCGAATCCATTCTGTCAGCATCAGGTCTTGAAAGTGAAACTGATGATTGCAGCAGTATTTTAAGGAATTATCTCTTGTCTTCATTGCCTTCACGTCACCGCGAACGACAGACAGTCAACAAGAAGCGTTTGAAGAAAATGATCCAGACATTGAAGCACTGTGATCGGCTGATGTCTTTCAAGGATGCTGATCCGGATGGTTTCCAGAGGACCATGTCTGAACTGCAACGCTTATGCCTTTGCCTCTCTGCGAAGACACAGCACCAAGACATGCAGCAGCTTAGGCCAAATCCTCAGTGTAGCAGCTGGAGCACAGTGAATCGTACAAACCAGGGGATGACAAAACGTGGAGAACAAAAGGAGACGAAACAAGATCGTGACAGAGAACATGCCGTCGTATTGATGAGAGATTGTTTGGATAATCTTTCACACATCTATGGCTTGCATTCTGTCACAAATAGTGAAGACGAGAACGACAGAGGAGAAGAAGAAGAAAGGAGAAGAGAGGTGCCGGAAGACACGGGAAGCTGGGAGGATTGGCGCCATGCTGAAGGGGAATCGGTGAAGCTGGATGAAGACTTCCACAGGATGATGTCAACTATCGAGACACAAGTGCGGGCACTGCCTCACAAATCAGGTTTGTATGTTTGCTTTGTTTTTGATGTGGTGTGGTGTGGTGTGGTGTGGTGTGGTGTGGTGTGGTGTGGTGTGGTGTGGTGTGTGTGTGTGGTGTGGTGTTGTGTGTGTGTGTGTGTGTGTGTGTGTGTGTGTGTGTGTGTGTGTGTGTGTGTGTGTGTGTGTGTGTGTGTGTGTGTGTGTGTGTGTGTGTGTGTGTGTGAGTGAGAGAGAGAGAGAGAGAGAGAGAGAGAGAGAGAGAGAGAGAGAGAGAGAGAGAGAGAGAGAGAGAGAGAGAGAGAGAGAGAGAGAGAGAGAGAGAGAGAGGAGGGGAGGGTCCTTATACAAACATATTAAAATTCATGTGGGCAAGCAAATACAAGAGCAGTTTTATTTTCTATTTTTATTTCATTTTTGTCCTCTATCTACCTCTTATTCTTTTGATCTGCATGCCACCCTCCCCCTTCCCATATTCCGTGGGTAAAATCTCCCAATTGTACTAGAACAACCAAGCATTGTGATCTGTATGGATAGCTGTGCCTTTCTTCGTACGTCTACGCCTGCATTTGCGGATTTTAATCTAAGTTTGTGCTAGATCGACATGCTAATCGATTAACAGATTATAGATTTTGGGGAGACTTTTCTTTGTTGTCTTTCAATTTGTGCACTGTTTTTAATGCCAAAATTCATAGGAAAGCTATCTACAACATAATGCTGACGCTACCTGTTCATAATACCAGTGGAAATTATGACAAAATGGTTGCTGCATGCTTTTTCCTAAATCCAGTTATTTACTGAGATAAGCTCAGTTTATTGATATTAGGTTTGTATGGTTTGTCATCTTATTCCTTTCCACGCCTTCTTGTCATTTTCTTCTTCCCCTTTGTATTTAAAAAGCCGTCTCTTCTTCCATTTTCTAAACGCTTATAAGACAACAAAGATGAAAAAATCACCTAACACCAAAAACGATTCAATTAATCTAACACCGACCCTTTTCATATTCAAAAAACCCTCTTGGCAACGGATGTAGTAGGATTCCACATGCTAGGATTCCAGTAGTAGGATTCCAGATATTCAAATATGTTCAGATTTAGATGGACACGGTCAAGCAGAAAACTCTCTTAACACCTATGACTTTAGATAACGCGAAGCCCCAAGTGGGTATGAATAAAACATTTGCCTTGCCTTGCCTTGCCTTGCCTTGAAGAGAGTCGTCGGTATCGTGTTTGTCTGTTCTGTGTGTTCCATTGTTCGCCCATTCCAATGCCGACAAAGACCTTTTATCAGAATGGGCCCTTTACTTAAACCAGTCTTTTAACTCCTTTATCACCTTTGAGAGGTCGTGACCAGAAGAATAGAGAATCGTAGGTGTTTATTCTCTGCCTTTGTGTGTCTGTATGTCTGTCTGTGTCAGTGTCACACCCCTCTGTTTGTTCAAAGTTCCTATAAAGAACAGGAGTGCGTCGCAATCATAACAAGGTCTCGTGTAAGCTTATTTATCTGTCCGTGTGCCTGTATATCTGTGTATGGTTGTGCGTCTGTATGCGTGTATTTGTGCAAAATGCGTTCCAGCTGGGGCAGATTAAACTGCAGCACTGATGAATCACGAAATGTTGGCCTATTCGTTACTTTACGTGACATAAACAGTTGTAGTGAAGGCTCTAAAAAATCTTGGTGTAGGCTCACATTTTGGAAGGAAGCAACAGAAACCGCTTCCAAATCTAATGCAATTCTGTATTCGATAAAAGTGTTATGTTTAACAAATCATATGTATCACCTATTTTTAGTAATCTGCTTATTATTCTAACGACCTCGGTTCGGATCACTTCTTGTTTTGTTGTTGTTGTTATTTTTATGAAGTTTATTTGTAGTTACATACAGACATTCGTAACATTTTCTTTATATAATTCAACAGATTATTTCGTGGAAAGTAGTCTTACCCTCCACAAAATTTCACCCAGATTAGTTCACGAGTTTTGTGTCAGCCCTGTTAACTAACAGGCGAATGTTATGGACATAGACATGCCT
>JAGGCT020000694.1:0-2500 GCA_017654935.2 Phymorhynchus buccinoides | reverse complement strand
ATGGTGAAAAAATGCGACATCGGCGGTGAAAAGTGTCCAATTACTTTATTTTCTTCTCGTTTAGTGATTGGAATCCATTTTGGTATTTGATATTTGGTACATTATGGTCACAGAGGCGTCTATGTGAAATTCGGGTTTCTCCCACATGGAGAGCGCGTCGCAGCCAGAGGCGCGCCACCCATTTGTTTTAGCATGCAATTTCTGTGTGAGTGATGAGGAAGGAAAGGGGTGGTGGGTAAATTTTGACCAACGTTTTGCCACTGGGTTTAACGTGTGCTAAGTGCATGGGCACACGGGACCTCGGTTTATCGTCTCATCCGAAAGACTCCACGTTCAGACCATAAGGCCTAGTGCAGAGTGAGATGAAAAATCCCCTGTACCCAGGTTCGAACTCGGGTTTACTGTGCACGAGGCGAACGCGTTACCTCTGTGCCACTCTACAACCGTTATGTTTTTGTCTGTTTATTTGTTTGTTGTTTTAATATTGATCAAACCTTGCTTTCTCTTTATCTGTGCCGTACTTGTTGCCTGATTGTGCACCTCTGTCTTGTTTGTTTGCACACCCCCACAACCCTGTTCTAATGCCTTTTCATTTTAAGGCCTATTTGCTCTAAAGGCTATGAACAGATTTTCATGAACTGCTACCGACAGGTGGCTGTTACTCGGTTAATAATGTACTTTATTAGACCAAATGATTTATTATGTCACAGTATTCAAGAACAATGATTTTTTAATTTTCTGTCCAAACCTGATCATTTGGAGACTTCTCGACTGTGAAGAGGGGAAGAAATGACTGAACATTATTTGTTGAAATATGACATGCTAAGTCTTTCGTGGAAGACAATGAAGATGATGTTCTGGGACTTTGTCTCGTCAATTTGTCACAGTATTGTTCTGTTTTGTCAATAATGTTCTTCTCGTCAATAATGTTCTGTTTTTCTGTTTGGAAAAAGACATTTTTGTTGAAATATCACATGCTCTCAGTTTTGTCTCGTCAATAATAAAATAACGTCACTTTGGACTTGTGTATTTGCTTGTGTGGTACTTTGGTCAGTGACGTTGCAGTCTGTTTCAGTTTTTGTTGTTTATTTTATTAGTCTGATAAAACGCTTTTTAAAGTCTTACAGTCCTTCTTTTTTAATAAGAGTCCCTTTAAGTTTAATGAAGTCTCGCGCTCTGTGTTTGTTTCATCCAAGTTAAATATGAGTTGCGTCTGTAGGTGGGAGTTTGACTTCAATCTGTGCCTGTCTAGTTTCTTCTTTTTTGTTTCATCCCTTTTCTATGCGTTGTGCAGATATTGGATCTGGAGGCTAGTTATGCAGAAGAGACACGTGGGTTGGAGAGGGGGCATGATCAAGCGCTCAACAAACTCCTGGAAGGTACCAACACCAGACTGCACAAGCTGCAGCAAGACTATGACTACAGAAACACCGAATCGGTAGGTATGGGTTTACGTTCGATGCCATCCATAGTTTGTTGTTGATGTTGTTGTTGTTTTTAGTACTTTCAGCTTTTCGCTTGCATTTGATAAAAAAAAAAGTGTATTCAGTTTAAAATTAGGTGGGACTACCCTCCTTTCAGGAAAAGATAAGAAGTCTTTTAAAAGAAGGTAGAAACTTCTAGGGAGAGCTAGACAGGTTTTAGAACTCCATGAACAGTTAATGAATTCAGCATTAAAGCAGCAATGCTCTCAATTCCACCAAAACGTAGCCCTACTGACAATCATCAATGGGTTATTTTGTTAAGATAAACCAGCACGTGCTTACCCTGAATGAAAGTGTGCAGTGTAAGGGCTTTGTAGAACATTGATTATGCAAGCTGTAGGCCTAATCTATAGTGATTAGTTCATATTCATCAACGGTTACCACTTCAATTGTATTTATTGATATTGGTATTTGGTATATTCTAGCCACAGACTTATTTCTGTGACATTCGGGCTGCTCTCCCCTGGAGAGCGCGTCGCCGCAAGTGCAGCGCCTACCCATTAAAAAAACCACAAAAATCTTTGGGGGGCACAGGGTGAGGAGGGGGTGTTGGCACACTTGGAAAACCTAGCTATCAATTTGGCCATACCAGGCAGCGGGATTTCTCCCTGCTCTTACCGACTTTCAACTGCCGTGGGATGTTTACGTGCGTAAGGCGCACGGATCAGACTAGCTTTAAGTCCCCATCCGAAGGACTGGACGTTCAGTTTCGATTTTCCTGTCAAACTAGAAAGAAAGGGCGAGGCCGGGATTCGAACCCGGGTCACTCACGCTGCAGTCACTTTTGGCAGGCGAACCTCTTAACCACTCTGCCAATTGTTAAGAATATCAACAAGGACATGCTTTACAAATACAGTGGAACCTCCCCATTACGACCTTGAAAAATCAGCCCCAAAAGATTTCAATTAATAGGGAGGGGTCTTAACAGGGAGGGGTCTTATAGGGAAGTGGACATTCAGTAGTCTGGATATGAATTGGAAAAAAATCGGTGAATATATTTGGGGGGGGGGATCACG